>RJWM01027429.1:0-26869 GCA_004363535.1 Dasyprocta punctata
GGCTGAGGTAGGCGGAGCGTTGTGAGTTCGAGGCCGGCTTGGGCTACAACGCGGCGCAAGGCCGGCCTGAGCTACATAGTGCGACCCTGCCTCAAAAAACCAGGGCCGGGAGTTTGGCTCAGTGGCTTAAGCGCCTGCCCTGGCAGGCGCGAGGCTGTGAGTTCAATCCCCGGTGCCGCAAAAAAAAAAAAAAAAAAAGGAAGAAAGGAAAGAAAAGAAAGAAACTAAAGCCAGCGGTTCAGAGACTTTGCTCAAATTATGAATTAACAGCCCAATCCGCACCCATGACCCTGACTTCCAAGGCCCCTTGCTTTCTGGAATCCCCGGGGCCCTGCCGCCACAGGTGGAGACGAGCTCAGCACTGCCCAGCGGCGCCCCGGTGGACCTGGGCTGCTCTGATCCCCACGGCAATGGAGGCCACAGTGCCAGCCACGGCGGCAGTGGCAGTCCCCGCCCAGAGCTCAACAGCTCAAAGATGGAGGTCAGGACACTCACTGGCTGCCTCCCCGGGGACTGCAGGTGACACACTCAGGCTGTCCCCTGCTGTGTGTTTAGGACGATTCTTCAGGATTCTTCAGGGCTGGACACCCAGAAGGTCAAAGTCAGGAAGGTCGCACAGACAGCAGTGCCTGTGTGACCGCGGCGGCCTGGCCCCTGACAGGTGCCACCCCGCCCCGGGGTGCCCTCCCAGGGTTACACGCCACTTGCAGGCGCTCCAGGACGAGGGCTGATCACAGACAGCTTCCCAGAGCCCCGTGATCCACCGCGCTAAATAATTCAAAACCGTATTTTCATTTCAAAATAAACAGCCCTGTCGCCAAGGCAAATGCCAAATCTGCATGAATAGTGAGTCTTCAAAGAAAGCCAGGCCCGCCGCAGGCACTGCGGCCTCCGCTAGACACCGCCGGTGTCTGTGCCCTCGCTGGCGGCGGCCCGGCCACGCAAGGCTGCAATACATCAGTCTGCACCTCCACACGGAGAAGGCCAGGTCCTGATGCCAAGTCTCCTTGCCAGCTGTGCGGCCTTGGCTAAGTCACTGTCCCTCTCTGGACCTCAGCGTCCCCACCAGCAACTCAGGACAGCGCTAAGACTAAGGAGGAGGCCTGGCGCAGGCACAGTGCACTGCCTGTTGCTACCAGACAAATTTCCAGGCTGAGACGCAGTGCATGCTGGGCAGCTGTGAGATGGCCTTCTGGCCTTACAGCAGACTCTCCCAAACCTGGTGTCCCTGGGGGCCACGGGCCCTCCTTCCCCTGGGCCCAGCAGCAGCGGGAACTGCCAGCTCCACCCTGCAAGCCGGCCCCCTGGCAGCGGTAGGGAGTCGCCTGGGTCTCCGAGGTGTCACCTGGGAAGACGGTGAAGACGGCAAGAGGAAACAACGGCAAAGGCGCACACAGACAGCAGCCCGCACCCCCGCCACACACGCGCGTTTGATGTGGGGTTTTTGCTGTGCACACCCACCCAGGCCCCTCTGGCACTGGTGTCAGACCTCCGGGCTCTCCACCGGCTCCCGGCAGACGGTGAACTGGAAGCCTCATGCAGACCCCTGTCCCAAGGCACAGGTGGGACTCCGGGGTCCCCGCAATCGCCAGCGATGGGGGGCGCCCTCCGCAGCTCCAGGCTGCCACGCAGGGAAGTGTGTGTTTGCAGAGCTGCGGGAATTCTTCAGGGGGCTTCGAGGGCATGAATTGGGGGACAGGAAGGGATTATGCCCAAGGACTCCTTCCCGCCTAGGCAAACCCACACCGAGAAGAGGAGGGCGGCCCACCGGGGTCTCCACCCCTCAGCAGGCCTGACAGCCACATTACCATTTACATGGATTTATCAATACTATCGATCCGGGCCAGCGTAAATAGCGCCGTGGGCAGAGGCCCGGGCTGCCCGCTCGCTCCCGCCCGCGCCCACGTCTGGGCCCAGGCGCTGCAGGCTCCAGGGCACCCGGTGGCAGTAAATTTCCAAGCAGGGACATGGCAGCCGGTGCGGGAAGCCAGCCGGCACCCAGGGCGCCGGCTACCGCTCCAGGCTCTCTGCGGGCACTGGGCGCGCGGTCAAGCTGGACTCGGAGTTCGCCAGCGCTGCTGGGCAGAGGGCCGAGCCCTTCTGCATCCTGGGGGACTGGGGAGCAGGGGGGCAGCCTCAAGGGAGGAGACTCCTCCTCCCTCGGATGCCCCATGCACCTCCCCAAGGCAAAGGGGAGGCAGCCCCTTGCCACGCGGCTTCCGGGTCCTTGGATTAAAGGTCAAGGGTGAGAATCCAGGTCCAACAACACCGGGCCCAGACGCGCACCCAAGTGCTGAAACACTCGGTCCTCCGTGCCACCCTAGAACCCAGTGGCCTGGCACAGTGAGGCTCGGAACGTGTCCGGAGTCACGCGGTCAGCAAAGCAGCGAAAGGCAAGCCCAGCTTGCTGCGGTGCCGGCCGCGAACTCCGCGCCCGTCCCCCGTCTGCTCCGCCCTCCCCGCCAAAACAAAACAAGCGCGGGCCACCCACGAAGATCGCGGCGGCGACCCCAGCGTGCCGGGCCCAGAGCGCCCCTTTATCAAAGCGGCCGCTGGGACCCAGAGCCGCTTTAAAAAGGGCAAAGTCAAGGCCACCGATAACAGCGCGGCGGGCCCGGGTCCCCCGCCCGCCGCGGGATCCGCTCCCTCCGCCCTCGCCCCGCCCTCGCGGCCTCACATCCTTCCTCCAAATTTGCAAAGAGAAAAAAATAATAATCATAATAAAACCAGTTCTCACCAACAGGGGGGAGGAGGCGGGGAGGAAGGGAGGAGGCCGAGCCGCCAGCACGGATCCGCCTCCGCCGCCTGCGACAGACCCGCCGGGATCCGGGAGCGCGCCAGGCGGCGGGGACGCTGGCTTCCCGGTCCCGCGCCACAATGCACAGTCACGCGGGGCGCCCCACGCTCACTGGGTCCGGGCGACAGAGCTCGCGGGCACAGCGAGTCCCCGAGTCCCTGAGTGCCTCCCTCCCGCGCGCTACTTCCCGCCGGGCCGGGTGGGGAGGGCGCCCCCCGCGCGCGCCCCCGCGCCCCCGGCACCTGGGACGGCGCCCCCGACACAGGGCCTAGGGCTTCCGAGTCCGGCCGCCCGCGACCGGCTCGGAATTCCAACTTCCCCAACTAGTGGCATCCCAAGTATCCGCTGGCCGGGAGGGACCCGGAGGCGGCGCAGCCAGGCATCACGGCCGCGGGGGGCGGCGCGGACTCCGGAGCCGGCGGGGGAGGGGAGGGCGCTCCCGCGGGTCCCAGCGCGCTCCAGGGCGGTCCTGGGGGCTGCGACTGAACGCCCTTAACCCCCGGCAGCCGGGTCCCCTGAACGGCAACACCGCAGCCGGGCCGAGGGGTCAGGGTGCCATCCCGAGGGCTCCCCAACACGCTCCGCCCGCTGCGAAAGCAGGCGCAACGTCGCCCCCGGGTCCAGGCTGCGGGGACGCGTGGCGGCCGCGCGCGCAGGCCCGGGGCGCACCGTGGGGGGCACCCCGATTCCAGTCCCGCGCCCTCACTCCCCTCCCGCCCCCGCCGGCCCGGAGTTCCCCATGTTCCCGCGCCAGAGCACGCGGGCGCCGAATCGGGGCGCCCCTTGAGCCCCCCGCGCCCCGGAAGCGCCCGAGGCGCCCCCACTCACCTCGCCGAGAGGCCCGAGCTAGCGCGGGCCCCGCATGGGCGATCGCGACTCCTCACCGCGCGCTCTAAGGCGCAGGGCCCCCGGACCGCAGCAGGGCGCTCAGGGCGGGCGCGGGAGGCGGGCGCGGGTCTTGGGCGCGGGTCGTGGGCCCGGCCCGCCCTGCCCGCTCAGCTCCCGGCGGCGGCGGTGGCGGCGGCGGCGGCGACGGCGGGGGAGGGGCGGGGGCGGGGCGCGGGCCCGGGAGGCGGTGACTCCGCTCCCCGCGCCGCCCCGGGCCCCGCGCCTTAAAGGGCCCGCGCCTCTGCCGACCCGCGCGCGCCTTCGCACACGCGCACGAGCACTCGGGCGCGACGCCGAGTTTCTTTTCCGCAGCTCCGCGCAGAGGAAGGAGAGGAACGCGGCCCCTCCCCCCCAACGCTTCCCCTGAATCGCGTTTCAGGATTAAATTATAACCCGGGAGTGGCCGGCGGGGGCGCGAGTAGGCCACCCACGCAGCCCGCCGGGAACGCAGGCGGATCGCGGGCGACTGGGGACCCGGCCGGGGGGGGGCGTGCAGGTCGCGCCCAGGCGAGTGCCCGTGGGGCGGGGCAGTGGGGAGCAGGTGTCCGACCTTGGGCACTGCCCTGGCTGTCACAGTGGGCTCAGGAGTGTGTCATCCAGGGACAATCGGGGACACGTGCACGGCCGACGCTGCAGGTGGCGGTCGCACACACACAGAGGGTCGTGCGTGGGGCTTCCTGAGTGCTCAGTGCACCCCGCATGCAGGCGGGCTCAGCGGGACAGCAGTGTCCCCACCCAGCCCCAAGTCCAAGTCTGCCCTCTCCGGCCAGGAGGTAGATCCAGGCTGCGGAGGCCCGGGGAGCCCCAGCCTGCAGCACCGCCCCCCCTTTCCCCTGAAATGTTGGAGTTTGAATTTTTTTTTTTTTTCAGTTCAACTTTCCTTTTTTGGAGTGACGTCTCAGCAGATTCGGTTCTACCATCTGGCAACATCTGAGAGCCCCCAGGGAGAGAGCAGCGGCTGTGGCTGCTGTGGAGAGGCGGCTGCGGCTTCCAGGGGACCCACCCCCTCGCGTGTGCGCCCCCTCCAGGGAGTGATGCCGGGCCTCCCGCAGCCTGGGCCCCATCTGCACCCCTCAGGCCTTGAATTGGAGGGTACTTGGGGACCCCTATGAAAAAGGGAAGTGTATGAAGGGTAGGTTGCAGTTTGGAACTGGGGGCATCATAGGTCAGAGGCCCCTCTCTCCTGACCCGCACCCCACTGCTGCCCACCCAGACCACACGGGAAGCCGCAGGGACACGGCCAGACCTGTGGGAGACCCCTGGGCCCGTCTCCCAAGTCTCGGGCAGGATGTGGACAGCCCCGCTTCCTGCCTTCCAAAACTGCCCCCTGGGGTCACCTGAGATCACCCAGGGTTTGCGTCTCAGTGAGATCCGGCTCTGGGGCTCTGGCTGGGCCCTCCTGTGCAGCCCTCTTGCCTCAACCTCCTCGGGGCGCTGCACCCTCACACTGGCCCTGGGTTACAGATGGGGAAACTGAGGCCCAGGAGAATAAGAACCTACACCCTGTGGCTGACCCAGCAGCTGGTGCCCCGCCCCAGGGGACCCCAACCCCGACTCAGAAGGAGGAGCAGCTGGCCCTGCAGCTCCCCTGCGGTCCAGCACCGAGGCCGCTGTCTCTGCAGCCCCATGCCCTGTTAGACCACTCGCTCCCCGCACCAGCCCGCTGCTTTGAACAACTGCCGGGAGAGCCCTGCCCCTACCCTAAGCCCAGACTGCAGTAGGTGATAATACATAATCAGCGAAAAAACCCCAGCACTCAGGAGGCTGAGGCAGGAGGATCCTCACAAATTCAAGACCAGCCTGGGCTACAAAGTGAGCCCAAGGCCAGCCTAAACTGCATAGTGAGACCCTGTCTCAAAAAGACAAAAAAGGGGGAAAAAAAGACAAGGAGATATTGTATACATCTGGGGGCTCTGGCCGCACTGAGGACAGGTCCTGCCCTTAGGCTGTGTCCTCCCTGTCTCCCTTCTAATCAAGCTCATCCCTGCCACAGGACCTTTGTACAAGCTGTTCCTCCTGCCCAACCCAGCAATCTCTCCTCAGATTCACACTCAATGTCACCTTCTTAGAGAGTGTCTCACAGGCTGGGCATGCTGACACATACCTGAAATCCCAGCACTAGGGAGACTGAGGCAGGAGGATCACTATGAGCTCCAGGTCAGCCTGGGCCCATAGTGAGTTCAAGACCAGCCTGAGCTACAAAGTGAGACCTTTTGTCAAAAAAAGAAAAAAAAAAAAAAGAAAAAGCCCTTGCTGCCCCCAAGGCCCTCACTAATCCGCACCGACTCCTTTGCTTCGCTGTTTCTCCCCAGCTCTCATTAGTGTGGGCATTTATTTACCACTTAGATTTTTCTCTTGCCTCTGGGATATCAGCTCCTGCCCACTGCTGCATCCCCAGCACATAGTAGGCACTCAGTTAATTCAAATGTGTGAGTTTGAACAGGAATGCAGACCAGCGCCGGTGTGTGCCGCAGAGGGTCAGGAGGCCGCAGGCAGCAGGGCGTGGCCTGGGAGACCCAGGAGCGAGTGGGGCCCCTTTATCCCCCGCCTTTAGCACTTGCGCCTTGGCCCACTGGGTAGGGTCCTCGCCTGCCCTCGGTCCCCATTTCTGGCTAGGTGAAGGCCCCAGCACTGGCCTCAGCCCTGGCAGAAACCTGGCAGGCCGATCTGGAACCTCCACTCACACTTCAGCCCTGAAAAATGCCCTCCAGGAAGTGTGGAGAAGCAAAGGCAGCTGGACTGACGCCAGGGCAGGCTTCCCAGCAGCCCCGGGGCACAGGCTGAGCCTTGGAGTTCGTGCAAATGGCCTGTGTCCACCATTGCCGCACACGGGCCCCAGAACTGTGTGCAGGAGAGTCGCAGGGCTGTTCCTCCCTGGGGACCTGCTCTCAACTGAGCCAGGAACTGGACACCCCCAGGCCTGGCCAGGAAAGGCAGCTGCCACTAGAGAAGTGGTGAGGGACGGGGACGGGTGGGCTCGGGACACACTTCACACCTGTCCCAAAGCGGTCTGTCACCCTTCTTGAAAAGACAAGTTTAAACCAGATAGAATGACACACATCTATAATCCCAGCACATGGGAGGCTGAGACAGGAGGGTCTCTGTAAGTTCCAGGCCAACCTCAGCTCCATAATGTATTCAAGCCCAGGTTGAACTACATAGTGAGACTGTGTTTCAAACAAACAAACAAAAAGGAAAACTCAGTAGCACATGCCACTGGGAAGCTGAGGCAGAAAGATCGCCAGAAGTTCGAGGAGGCCGGCCTGGGCTCCGTAGTGAGTTCAAAGCCAGCCTGCATGCACACCAAGACCCTGTCTCCAAACAAACAAAGTGAAACTGAAAAACAGCTTAGCAGAGCGCTCCTGGGCCGGATCTCCAGCACAGGCCATGGAGGGTGAGGTAAGCAAAGTGCCTGGGGACATGGGGACCATTGCTGGGGGCAGCCCGTCATCCCACCCAAGGTCAGAACCTCCCCAGTGGGGAGGAGACCCTCTTTCCAGAAAGCCTGGTTTCCATGACTACAGCACCCCTGGCTCCTTCTGCAGGTGTTAGGCACCTACCCCATGCCATGCACTGTGGCCCGCTCACCATGGGGGTGCCGAGGGGCTGACCCCACTAGGCACAGCTGTGCAAAGGCCCTGGGGCCAGAAAAACAAAAGAGCAGGTGGAGGGGTCCTGGGTGGGAGCTAGGTTTGGGACAGGCTGGGGAAACTGATGGAGGAGGCTGCGTCCTCGCCCAGTGCCCGTGTGGAATGTTCAGAGAGTCCGTCTCTCCCGGCGCGGACATCTGGCTCTTCAGCCCACGCCCCGGGGGTCCGGGGATGATGGTGAGGCTGGCTCCTGGCACCTGCACCACGTGGCTGTGGCTTCCCAGCTTCCCCAAGAATGTCAGGAATGAGCCCCGGGTGGCGGGCAGGCCCGGGCAGGGCGGAGGCACACAGATGTGCACACTGTGTGGGGGTGCTCCCAGCTTGGCCGGTCCCTAATTCAGGACCTGGGCCAGGCGAGACCAGAACCCAGAGCCCAGCCACGGAGGGATGCAGCCAGGCTCCTGGAGCTGAGCCGTGGCCCTGGGCATTTCAGGAGTGTAAACCCAGGTCTGCTTTAGCCAGGCGCGGTGGCGCACACCTGGGATCCCAGCACTCAGGAGGCTGAGGCAGGAGGATCACCCTGAGTTCAAGGCCAGCATGAACTACACAGTGAATTCAATATCCATCTGAACTTACACAGTGAGACCCTGACCTAAAAATCCTAAAAAATTAAAGGCTGAGTCTGGCGGCTCAGAGGAGAAAACCAGGCCCATGCATGCAGTGACCCCCAGAAAAGGCTCCACCACAGGGAGGATGGTGAGAGGGAGGAACCAGCACATCAGAAGTGACCGCGTTCATCAGTCAGTCAACAAAAGCGGGCAGGGCACCCCGGGCCCCAGCCATGGCACTGCCCTCCAGCCGGGGAGAGGAGGGGCACCGTGGCTGCGCTGGCTGACACCCATCCCCCTCCTGGGCCCAGCAATCCAGGTCCCCGGGCTCCCGACCCTCAGGGGCTCCCTGAGGCGCCAGGTCCCAGAACCAACTGAGCCGGCTGGGAGCAGGAGGGGCCTCCACAGGCCGGGCAGAGGCAGCCGCTCAGCCCTGCTCGCCAGTGCCAGGCACTAGCACCCGGGCCCAGCGTCTCACAGAGCACTTTCCCAGCCTTCACCTCGGCCACCCAGAACCCACCACCTCCAGACTGGGAGGGTCAAGAGGCAAAGGAGCCAAGGACAAAAGGGCATCCCCGATGGTGGCGACACACGCGCACCTGCATCTCCAGAGGCATAGCCTGTAATGGCTAAATCTTGGGAGCAGCCCAGGTGCCCATCAACCAAGGAACAAATAAAGAAGATGTGGGGGTTTTATACCATGGAATACTACTCAGCCGTGAAGAAGGATAAGCTTGAGACATTTCCAGGTAAATGGGTGCACCTGAGACCAAACTCTGACGTGAAATAAACTGACACACACATTCAAATACGGCATTGTTTCTCTGGTGTGAGAAACTAAGTTAAATAAGGACCAAAATGTATAATAGATGTTGTAAAATAGGCAGAAAATCTACAAATGAGAAGGGGAAGTAGGGAGGGGAGAGGGGGAAAAGGAAGGAAGGGACAAGAAAAAAATGAGAAAAGAAGGAGAAAATGGAAACAAAGCTTTTGTAAATAAGGAAAGGAAGAGGGGCCGAAGGGAGGATGGAGGAATAGGAAAAAAAGAAGAATCAAGTTATATCACATACAGGTTAAACTCACTATAGTGAATGTGGTCATTCTGTGGACCTAAAATGTACCAATAAACTTAATAGAAAAGGAAGAAAGAAAGAAAGAAAGAAAGAAAGAAAGAAAGAAAGAAAGAAAGAAAGCAAGCAAGCCCCGAAAAGAAAAGAAAATGATAACGGAAACCAGATATGGTGGCACACACCTACAACCCCAGCACTTGGAAGGCTGAGGCAGGAGGATTGCCTTGAGTTTGAGGCCACCCACTCTGCTCTCTGAACCTGCTTCCTTACCCAGAAGTTACTGCTGACTCCCTACCCAGATGCCTTCCCAAGCAGCTCTGGGGACGCTGCCAGATTACACCAAAGAGCTGGGGCCACTCAGAAACTCCCAAGGTGCCCCACAAGCCCACATCCCATGCCGGGCCGGGAATAGTTGGGCGTTCTGCAGGGATTGCAGCGCTGAGGGCTACGGCCTGGTGAAGTCACTCAGCCTCTCTGATCCGGCGTCCTGGGCGGCAGAGTGGGGCCAGTAACTGAGCCCTCGAGTTACCGTGGAGACTCAGTGAATGGGCGAGCAGGAGCGGGTGTCATTTGTCACCGAGTCTCCCGTGACTTGCAAATACTAGACCTGCTGCCATCCCCACCATGTGGGGAAGGAAACCGGGGCTCAGACAGGTGGACAGGCCGCCCAAGGCCGCCCAGCTGGGGTGCAGTGACCACAGAGCCTGGCTGCGTTTCTTCTGCTCAGAGACGGCCAGTGAGGCACTAGGATGTTATGCAGTACTTAGCTGGCCTTGTCCTGGGACCTGCTGCCCCCGGAAACCAGCTTCCCCGGGTGGTGTAGGAGGCAAGGAAGTCAGGAAGGACCCAGCCTTGTCATACCTACTCCCCCTTCCCCTGCAGTACCAACATGGCACGACCCGCCCCAGGGCCTTTGCACGACCCCTCCCATTCACAGTGCTGCTCCCCAGTGGTGCAGTGGCTCCTTCCTGTCCCACATGTCTTCGATGAAGCAGACCCTTGGCCAACCCCCAGTTCTCCTCACCATATACACTAATTTTCTGTATAACTTGTCACTTTGTGAATGAGTCAGGATTCTCCTAAGACCTGGGGAAAGGCTGGGTAGAGAGACAGGCAGGGAGGTTTCTCGTAAGGAACCAGCTCGTGCTGTCACAGGGCCAGGAAGTCTGCAGCTGAGTCTGTGGTCCCCGCCCCAAGGCCGAGGGGTGCTGGGGCCCCGGACAGTGCCAGGTGTCTCCTTTGCTTGTTGCTCTCTTCACAGTGGGGGAGGACAGGCCCCATCCCTTTGGGGGTGCTTGACTCCCAGAGCCCTTCCCATGCCCTGTGTGCCCCTGTTCATTCTCACTCCGAGGTGCGCAGGGCCCCGGGATTCCGAGGATAGACACCCCCGCTTCTTCTCTGGGGATGTGGCCAGACTGTGTTGCCGGCCTCCCTTGGCGTCAGCGGTGCCAGAGGATCAAGTTCCAGCCGGCACACAGAGCCAAGGACTCACGGGGCTCTGCCGCCCAGGAGCGCTTCCTGGACTTTCTGTGGAGGTGGAGATGGAGCGGCTTCCCTGGTAACGGTCGAAACACTGGAGCTGTTTGTTATGCGGCATCGGCTCAGTCCAAAACACTGCCTAGCGCAGAAGCAGCAATCTCTCGCTCCCTCTGTCTCGCAGTCACTGAAATGCCGAGGTTTATTTTCTGCCTGTCCTGCTCAGCAGATCACAAAGGACAGGGGAGGCAGGAGAAGGGAGGAGCAGGCATGGACACCCCGGCGCTGCCTGTCCCCCCAGCATTGTCGAGGCTTCACACACAGCACCTCATGGGGACAACAGCACATGCAAAAGACAACGAGGAGACGGAGGCTCGGAGAGCACGAGGCAGGAGGCCAGGCGGAGACAGGTGCTGAGCTCCTGCCTCGTCTGAGTCCTGCACCCCAGGACCTCGGGAGGCGGAGCCCCGCTCCACCCTCGGGGTGCCAGGTGGGCAGGTGTGTGAAAGAGCTAGTCAGCGGGGGTGGATCCGGCGGACACAGGGGACCCGGCCCCCAGCTGTTCCCGCAGGGCAGAGGCGCCTGCCCAGGTGGGCCCAGAGACAAGTCCGGGCTGAGGAAAGCCGCTGAGCCCGTCCACACCTGTAGGACAATTTGCTCTGGCAGTAGCACAGGAGGAAAGACTCCGATTCGAGTTCCGTGGCCTCCTTTGGAGCTATTTATGGAACAGCCCTGCTCCGGGGTGGCAGTGAGGCCCGGGACCGCGCCAGGCCCTCGGGCGGACAAGAGGCTGGAGCGATGATTAGCACGTCGCTCGCTCTCGGAGTGGCCCAGCCACATCTGCCGTCCCCCTTGGACCCCACGTCCTCCGCTGTGAGCCGGATCCGGTGGAGTCGGGAGGTACCAGCGTGGAGCCATAGCACAGGGCCTTGTCTCCCTCGGTCCGGCTGGTCAGCACCAGGGCTGCCCTGGCTCTGCACCTGGACAGTGACAGCTAGGACCAGCCTGGAGCGTGTGCTCCTGGGGTTCAGGACAAGGACCCCGCTCAGTGCAACAAAGCCACAGACCAGGGCTCCGCCCGTCCGCGGTGAGCCCCCGGTGTGACACCGGCTGTGCTCTCCAGTCCCTGCTGTAACAAATCACTGCAAACGTTGGGGCTGGAAACTGCAAAGTTCAGGCGCTCAGAGGACAGAAATGGACGCCCAGGCTGGGATCAAGGTATCCCCAGAGCTGGGGTCATGGTGTCCCCGGGGGCTGGCCCCCTGGGGCTTGGGCGCGGGATCCTGCGCTCCAAGTCCAGGTCTCCCTGCCTCTGACCTCCGCCTCCCTCCCTCCCAGTCCGATTATCTGGATCATCTGGCTTGGGAATCCGAGGTTTAATCACAGCTGCAGGGTCCTCCGCCCTGAGGGCACAGACTCAGGGATGGGGACGCAGACGCCTCTGCGGCTGAGATGTGACCTCGGGGGAGGGCTGAGCCAGGCCCCTGTGGGGCCGCCAGCATTCCGGATTCCAGCCCCGGCTCAATCGGATCGGCTGAACCCAAGCGTGGACCCTCTGACCGCTCTGTCGTGTCCACTTGTTCAACAGATATAAACTGTGTGCCTACTGCGCGCCAGGCTGCTTTCCCAGGCACTGGACAGGCAGCAGGGACCCCCCAGGAAGGCTTTTTTTGTCTGCACAGCGCTGAAGGCCACTCTGTCCCGCAAGGAGAGAAACCCCAGCTGAGAGCAGCCTGGACGACGCACCAGGAGGGGCGAGCTCAGAGTTTGGCCCGTTCACACCACTGCGAAGGTCTTTCCTGGTTTCCTGGCCTCAGCTTGGCGCCCAGCACAAGGGCCTCGCACATAAGAGCTGCCGCTGCTCCAGCCGATACATCCAGGCCCAGCAGCCAGCGCGCGAGGAGCGTGAGACCTCTCACCTAAGTCACTGCAGCCCTGCACACGTGAATCAGACGTGGGCACCATGCCCTTGCCTTAACTCACCCCAGGAAAGGAAGTGGGGTAACAGCAGCTGCCTGGACCCCTCAAGATTCCCCTTGGAGCTAGAGATGGGTTACACTCCACGGAGAGGCACAGACCCTCCGTGGTCAGGACAAGGAAAGGGCATCCGGTGGCTGGGGTTCAAAGCCTGACCCTATCATGTTCCCTCAGAGGAATCTGGGGCCTCGGTTTCCTTATCTGTAAAATGGCTGCAGCAGCGGATCCCAGATGACCTGACCTCAGGCCACCCGGCCCTGTCCGCCCGGCAGGAGACACAGCATCTGTCCTGTTCTGTTGCTGTGGCCTCAGAAGACAGGGAACCGGAAGCTGCCATGGAGAGCGACAGCCCAGACCCTACCCAGAAGCGGGGGTGGGGCCCGAGGGAGTTTCTGCCCTGTGTCACCGGGCTGTCCCCAAAGGGAACACAGAGGATGTGAGCAGAGTGAAAAAAATAGGAGAAGTGCTTCCTGAGAGCCGGGTGCTGAGCTGAGTTCTCGGCTGTAGCACCCGGCTTGCCTTCCCGTCATCAGCTACTTGGCCAGAGCACTGAGCACCAGCGGGGGAAGGGGACACAGTCGAGTGACCCGAGCGCAGGCCCTGCCTGGCTGGAACCCACAGCTGCAGCCACCAACTACTAGAATAGAAGGGTAAACTGGGCACAGGGCACGTGCCTGTGATCCCGACCCTCGGGGGGCCAAGGCAGGACCCCAAAACCTGCTACCTAGGGAGATGCTGTCTCGAATAAATAAAAAGGGCTGGGGATGTAGCTCAGTGTAAAGGCCCTGGGTTCAATCCCATACCACAAAGAGAGAAAATAAAAATGCACAGTAAAAAGCGGACAGTTTTATGTTCATTTATGTTTATCACAATTTCAGATAAAGGAAAGTTAGCGAGGGAGGCGGGATAGTCCAGGACTCTCTAAAACCAGGGCCCGGTCCCTGCAGGTGGGTTGCAGCCCCATGAGCTCCTGCTCTGTGTTGTCTCCCAATGTGACAGGGTCCACCGAGGACACAGCCCGGGCTAAGGGCCCAGCAAGTCTGAAGGCAGAGGAACTTTGCTCGCCCTAGGCCAGGCCTGGCCCTGCCCTGCCGCCATGGGTGAGGCCCGGCTCTGCGTCCCAGGGCTGTGCTGCTGTCCAGCTGCCCGAGCCCGGGCGTCTGTGCTGGGTCCTCCCCTGTCCCTGTGCCAGCACACGCCTCCCCCTCCAGCCTTTCGGGAGCCAGCAGATACTCGAGGTGACACATGACACTGGGGGAGGTGTCAGGCCTGAGAGGGAGAGGCTGCACAAGCCACCTCGGTCCCCAAGGCCGGGCTGGGACAGAGGACAGGAGCCAGGAGGAGAGGCCACCTGGAGATGCCCCTCCCACTGTGACGCTCCTGCCCTGCCCCGTGAGCAGGCTCACCCCAGCCTGGCCATGCCCGTCACCTGCCCAGGGGCTGAGCACGGTCAGCTGGCTGAGTCCCGGGCTCGAGGGGACGCATGTGGGGCTTTGCCTGCCTCTTACCTCGCCAGCGTCCCGCTCAGCCTCTGGCTGCTTCTGTCTCACCCTGGCAAGGGGGCAGCCCTGGGCTCGCTCGCTCCCTCCGAGACCTTACCCACCCCCAGGTGCAGATCTCGCCTCCTCCCCCGGTGTCCTGGCTGGGCTGTGGGCTCTGGGGCCTGAGGGGGCCGAAGGTGACTGGGCCGTGGAGACCAGCTGACTATGCAGAGGTTCAAGGAAACACTTTGGGAAGCATAGGCCGGGGCGTGGTGGCACACACCTGCAATCCCAGCTGCGCGGAAGGCTGAGGCAGGAGGATTACAAGTTTGAGCCCAGCCTGGGCAACTGAACAAAACCATGTCTCAGAATAAAAATGAAAAGGACTGCGGTGTGGCCCAGTGGTAGAGCGCTTGCCCAGCATGCATGGGGCTCAGGGCAGCATCCCCAGGACTGCGAAACACAAAAACAAAAGGAAAGCGGAAAGAAAAAGACAGTTTTATGAAACCCAGGTGAAAAGCCTTCAGGCATTTTGTAGAGTCCTTTTTAAAAACTGGGGTATAAAACAATACAGGAAGCATTCGCCCACAGCTCAATAATGGGTTTTTTGTTTGTTTGTTTGTTTGTCTTTTTGAGACAGGGTCTCCCTATGCAGTTCAGGCTGGCTTTGAGCTCACTTTGTAGCCCAGATTGGTCTCAAACTTGCAGTGGACCTCCTGCCTCAGCCTCCTGAGTGCTGGGATTACAGGCATGTGCCACCACACCCAGCAGCTCGACAATGTTTTACATGTATGGCACCTGGAACATCCCTCCTGCCCCTTTGGGGTCCACCTCACCCTCACCCGGACTCTGCGGGTCTGGCTCCTTTCCCTGCAGCAGACCTGTCTGTTCTCAGATGTCACAGAACCGTCATTTCACACCTGGCTTCCCTCACTCTGCCTAGTGTTTTTCTGCTTGTCTGCACTGTTGCATACAGTTCACACTTCTGATGGCTGAGTAGTACTCCACAGGATGGAAATGCCACACTGCAGCTGCCTGTTCTGGTAGACCTTAGATTGCTTCCCATTGCCGGTGAGGACGACTAATGCCACAGCGCCTCGTGCTGAGCCTCTCCGTGGAGACAGGCTTTGCTCCTCTGGGGTCTGTGTGCCAGGTCATGTGCCAGGTAGTTTAACCTGAGAAGGACCTGCCTGGCCAGTCCTCCAGAGCGCTGTGCCCATTCATACCCCACAGCCGGGTGGGGGTTCCAGCACTGGCACCTTCGCTGGCATCGTCACCGGCTTTTCTAGTGCTTTCCATCCTGATTGCACCCAGTGCTTCCTACTGAGGGCTCTTGAGGAATCACGAGATGATGATGTGAATAGAGCATGTGTGTGTGTGTGTGTGTGTGTGTGTGTGTGTGTGTGCTCGCGCGCACGTGCACGCATGCGTGTGGTGCTAGGCATGGAGCTCAGGGTCTCCTGCCTGCTAGGCAAGCACTGACCACTGAACTATATCCCCAGCCCTTTTTATTTTTTGGGACATAATCTTGCTAAGTTGCACTGACCAGCTAGACTTGAACTTGAGCTCCTCCTGCCTCAGCCTCCTCTGGAGCTGGATTTACATGTGGATTTCTCAGGTTGGAGGGCCCTGCTCCGGAGGCCTGGAACCTGACTCTGTTTAAGGCTTAGGGGAGCCAGGCCTCAAAGATGGCCAGGGCTTCCTGCTCAGCAAGGCCACGAGGTCTGAGGGCCAGGAAATGCCCCACTGCTCAGGACAGAGTGGGAGGTGACTTAGTGGACGGCAGGGGCCCAGGGCCGCCCCAAGTGGCACACCAAATGCCCCATCGCAGTTGTGTGGCTCTGGCCTCAGTTTCCCAGTCTGTAGAGTGGGGGTGAGAACGGAGCCTCCCATGGGGACGTGGCACAGTCCAGGGGGCCAGGGAGTGCTGGGGACACGGAGTCACGTGGGCACCTTCCACAAGCAGCGTGGCCACCGGGCAGGAACTGAGCTCGAAGCCCCCAAGGGAGGAGCTGTGGTGAAGGGCGGCCACGGCTGGCACACAGGGCGCTGCTGTCCTGACAGACGCAGAACGGACCGCGTCACAGCAGATTCCCAAGCCGCTGTGTCTCCGGAGCTCTGGGGGGATGGGGAGTAGAGGGGACCAGCCAACCTTGTTGGTGACAAAACCATGATGTCACAGACCTGGGCCCGGGGACATCATCTGGGGGGCAAGAATCTTCCCCAGGTGTGATGGACACACATGACTCCACTGGTAATAGAAACGCACAAGTGAAGGAGTGGCGTGTGAATATTCAGATCACGCTAATTTGAATATTTAAATCCTATGCTGATCTTGCCATCTGGCTAATTCACGTCCCTGAAGGTTTCAGCCCCCTTTCTTCCCCACGGGATTTGAGGCCTGTGCCTCTGGGGACCACACGGAAGGGAGGGACAGGCAGGCGACTCATCTGGAACAGCCAGATGGGTCCAGGGTCAAGCAGCGCCAGGGCCAGGGGTGACAGGGGGACCCGCCACTGTCGGAACAGAGATTGGACCGGAGGAGCTGAGTCTGTGAGTCTCTTTGGGAGGGGGATCCCTGGGCCGACCGCAGCTTGTTGCCACCAGGCCCGGCACCACTGTCTGCCGGGGCCAAAGCAAACTCCCCCACACCCGCAGCATCGCCCTCCTGGTCTCACGGCCTCAGAGCGCCCCTACTGGGCGGAGCACAGGCGGAGCCACAGGGCAGCGCGGGGAGGGGACGGGGGTGCTGCACCCCAAGCCTGGCGCTCTGGGCTCCGATCCCCGTCTGGTCCACGGGGACACGGGGACAGGGCCGCCCCAGGATCCCCCCAAGCTGCCTCCCCTGCCCTGCACTCCTGTCTGCCGGCCCCAAGTGCTGAGTCAGCTCTGGGCTTGGGGCCCTGCGTTTCCGTTTTCCTCTGGCCCTGGTGGCCTGGGTGGGGTCACCTCCTAGATCCTTATACACGGCCCCTGGTGACGGGGGGGTGACCGCGATAGGGCCTCGCGCCTGGCCCAGGGGCTGTGGGCGGCAGGCTGCCGACCCCGCCTCTGGCCAGGCCGGGGAAGCACCTGGTGCCCCTGCAGCCTGCACCGGGAAACCCTCCGCCTGCTGACCCGGCCGTCCAGCCCCCGGCAGCCTCCCAGGAGCCACATGGTTGGCAGTGAGATCTTTGCAAGCCTGTGCCCTCCCAGAGGCCACGCCCCACGGGCACAGAGCCCCTCTGTCCTGCCTTCTTTGGGCTCTGCCCCTCGCCCTGCCCCACCCCCACCATGCATCGCTTGACTCAGGGGCTCTGGCAGCCCGGAATCCCTAACGGGCCCTCTGTGTGTTTGCCACCACGTGAATAAGTGAATAAACAAAGTCGGCCCACGTTTCCTGAGCACTTACTAGGTGCGGAGCACTGTGTTCATGGGTGAGCACGGATTTCCTCAGGTAACTCATCACGGCCTTGAGCACCGTGCCATCGATGTGCCCATTCCACAGAGAGGGAGACTGAGGCACTCGCTACCTAGAAGATTAAGATTAACCTTGCCGGGCACACACACAGGTGCGGCTTCTCCACCAGCCGGAAACCAGTAGCTTCACAGGCAGCGCTCAGAGCCAAAGGAGTAAAATGTCTTGAAATGGTGTTAGTTTCCCGTCGCATGCTAATGACTGTTTATGTCCATCGACATCTAATTGGTGTGCTTAGTCTCCCAGTTTGAGCGTGGTGCCCAGTGCTCGGATCTTTGCTCCTTGGCGGGAGGCTCGCCTTCCCCACCTCCTGTGAAATGGCCCTAACCCTGCAGCCCCGGTGGCTGATGGATGTCTTTCGGTAGCAGGGGGCGCATGCTGTCCTCTGTGTCCTCTGTGGTCACTCTGGGCAGCGGGAGGCCCCTAGAGGAGTGAAGGGGGCCTATGAAGTTGGGGTCTGGACACCTCCTCTCCCTACTGGAGCCTTAGCCCCGTCCACTGGAGGCGGGAGCTAGGGCCCCTCTCACCCGAGGTGAAGCCATATGGTCCCTCCCATGGGCGGAAGGACACAAGCCCCTCCCACTAGAGGTGGAGCTTGTGGTGCCTCCCACAATTGGTAGGGCAGGTGAGGCCCCTCCCACGGGAGGTGGGGAATGTGACTCCTCCCACAGGAGATGGCCCAGGTGTCCTTGGGCTCTCAGGAGCTGAGCAAAGGAGCTGGTGCAGGCCCAGGGCAGCATGGTGCGGTAGTCACCCCAACGAGAGTGCGGCTGACCCCCAGCACTGGTGGCCCTGCGGTCTTTGGTCCCCAGGGTCTTCTGTGTTCTGTACCCAGGGCTTTCACAGAGAGCCACTTCCCCCCTCCAAGTCACCCAGCCTGTGCACAAACTTTTCGATAGTCCTGCCTCAGCCACCTGGAGTGCTGGGCTCACAGTCTGCACTACCACACCCTGTATCTGTTTTGCATTTCAAAGGTGTGTAGCAAAGACCAGGAGGCGCATAGCCTTTGCACACAGCCAGGCCGAGGCTTAAGAAGCGCCTCCCTGTCAGGAGGCCCCGGGACTTTGAGGGCCGTTTCCGATTTGCCAGAAACCCTGAGGACCAGGCCCCGCCCCCTTACCCCGCCCAGCCTCCATTCCCGTCACGCTGTGACACGGAGGGGCGGTGTGATCTTGCTGTCACCAGCTCTCACACAACACTCAGCCCTCAGCCCCTGGCCCCCAGCCCCTCTGTTTTGTTTTTGTTTTTGTTTTTTTGGATGCCAGGTATCAAACTTGGGACCTTGTGCTTGCTAGGCAGGTGCTGCCTGGCTGAGCTACATCACTGACCCCTCTTCTTCTCCTTGTCTTTGTCCTTCTCCTTCTCTTTCTTTCTCTTCTTCCTCTTCTTCTTTTTGTCTTTTTGAGACAGAGTTTCACTATGTTGTTCAGGTTGGCCTTGAACTCACTTTGTAGCCCAGGCTGGCCTGGAACTTGAGGCAATCCTCCTGCCTCAGCCTCCCGAGTGCTGGGATTACAGGTATCTGCCACCATGCCTGGCCCCTGTTGCTTTCTGATGAGCTTGGCCATTGTGAAGCACTGGGGTCAGGGTCCCTGGGCCACCTGGCTGGGGTCCCTGCTCCTGACATGAGGAGGAATGGCTCTGCATTGGGGTGGTGGCTGGGGGGACTGGCCACCACTCCAGAGCCAGCAGCATGCAGGCAGCCTCAGGGCAGCAGGCTACAAAGCACACCTGTGCGCCAGGGCCGCAACCCCAAGAGGACATTGGCAAGGGGTGCCCCGCCTCCAAGTCACAGATGTCTCCCTACCCAGGTGCTTCAGATGCTGCAGCTCTGGGAGGTTGTATGGATCGTGCACTGCACAATTCAGGGACCTAGAGTTCCAGAGGGGCTTCCAGGTGGAGGCGCAGGACCGAGGACTCCATGCTTTTGTTTTTGCCCTTGGCTTGAAAGCTTGGTCCCAGCAGCGTGAACTGTGGACCTGGGCTTAGGGCTGGGTTCTGTGTCTCGGTGAGTGAGCGGCCCAGTCAAGGGGTCACTGGACGCTGCCCCTGAGCTCTCCCTGAAGTTTTGATTCCACATGGGGACAAGGACGGTGGCCAGAGAGAACCTCACTGGGAGATGGTGACAAGAGCCACCACTGTCCTCGCCCAGCAGAGCGAGCCCAAGGACAGGGACCAGCAGCAGCATTCCATCCCCGGGCCACACCCAAGGCTGTGGCAGGCATCACTAATCAATCAAACTCTGCAGGCATCACTAATCGATCAGGATCTTCTTTCTCCTGCAGGATCTGCTGGGCTCACAGCTCCAGGGGCTGGGAAAGGAGCAACTTCTATGCTGGTGCAGGTCACCGGGTGCACATCCGTGTCCCCACACTCTTCTCTGCCCTCTGAGAACTGATGTGGAGCCCCTAGGGCTCTGTGAGGGGCCTCTGTCCCCTCCCGCCACCCCCAGCCCCTCCACTTCCAAAGGTGCCCTCCTGCTCCTGCCCCAGGGCCTTTGCACAGCTGTTGCCTGATGGCTGCTCCTCCAGGGCTCCTCCTGGCAAAGCCAGCTCAGTGAGCTCTTCCCCAGCTATGCTTGTGCCCCAGGCTAAAGTCGCAGTCACTGCCGCCTGGGTTTGGAGGCCACAGAGCGCCACTGACAGCTAAAATCCTCGTGGCTGTTTCTTTGCTGCCCAGGAGGACCGGGAGCCTGTCTGCCTCTGGTCCTGCTTTCTCCCCAGCACCTGGCATTTAGTCAGGGCTCCGTGGATGTTTGTTGAATGGGTAAGTGACCCTCTGATCAAGGTGGGGAACAGAGACACCGGCCCTGGCATTTTCCGCCTGGACAGACTGGGCTGCAGTGCACACAGCTGTGCCCAGAGGTGCCGGGCCCCAGGCCCCATCCACCCCCTGACCTGCAGGGCACAGTTCACAGCAGGGTGGCTGGCAGCGGCATTAATCTACCCTTGGGCTGCACTGGCTGGGTCCCCGTGGCATGGGGACTGTCACGGTGATGGAGGTGGCGTCCATGGCAATGGAGCTGTGGGCACACGCAGGACACCTCGCCACGGGGTGACCCAGCCTGCGCCCCTGTGCTGCCCGCAGGAGACCCCATGCAATCTCCCGATGTGCAGAAGGGAGGGTGGCAGGGTCCAGCACAGCTGGGCAGGGCTGCCATGTCTCCCGGGATCACGCGCACTACCTGGATGGGAAACAGAGGTAGGGAGCCAGATTAAGCGACCGTGGCAGGCTCACCAGGTGGCATCGGACCCCGCAGTCTGGCTCAGGAGATTCACAGAGACACAGCTCTCTGGGGCCGGGCCGCCCCCACACTGCCTGGTTCCAGAGCCTTCTCCTCTCCCCTGAAGGGCGCCCCACGGCCACTGAGCCACCGCTCCCCCACTGCCTCCTCCTCCGCCAGCCCCTGGTGGTCACCAGGCGGAACCCCCACCTGTGTGGATTTATGAATCCTGGGCCATATGGCAGGTGGCCCTCTGCGCCCCGCTGCTTTCCTTCAGTGTTGTAGGTTTGAGGCGCCCCACGGTGCAGCCTGGGTCCCGTTCTGTCCCTGTTCCTGGCTAGGTAGTGCTCCATCACTCAGGCCACCTGTGCCACTCCTCTGAGGGCTGTGTGGGTGACAGGGGCATGGTGTCCCTGCTGCTGCGGGTGCCCACACCCAATGCTCCCAGGGGTGGGGTGGAGCCTGGGAGAGAGATGGCTGGGCCCCAGCAGGGAAGCGTTGAACCCTCGGGGACCGAGCTGCCGTCCTCGGTGGCCACACCAGCAAGTGTGGGGTCCCCGTCCCTCCCAACACTCAGTCCCCACTGTTATCTGCTGGGGCGACACCTCTGGAGCCAGGCAGGAGCGGGAGAAGGGGCGTCCCCGCAGCAGAGACCCCAGAGGACGGAGCTCAGTGGAGGACGAGAGGCGCCACGCGGAGGTCTGAATGCCACAGCACGAACCTTAACAAGGGCCACAGGGTAAATGTCACGATATGGGTATTTTACTTCAAGAAAAAAAACGAAAAACCCTTTATTTTCCACTTCTGTAAACTGTTGTTCAGGGTCAATCCTCTGTCTGTCGTGTCAGAAAATAAATCCAGCTCCCAGACCTGGGTTGCCCGGCAAACAAGGGAAGTTGCTGGTGGCTTCCGGGAAAGAGAAATCTCACCGTAAAAAACGAGGAGGGCTGGGGATGTGGCTCAGTGGCAGAGTCCCTGCCTTGCATGTACAAAACCCTGGGTTCAATCCTCAGCACCACAAAGGGAAAAAAAGGAGGAAGACGAAACAGAAAGAGAAACTTGCTCCCATTGGCCTCCTACCTTTGGGTGTTGTGTCATTAAGCAATGGCCGGGACGGTGGCAGCCATCCTGCCACCAGGAGGAGAAAACCCAGGAAATCGGTATTGACATCACACCTGGGTTATGACGTTGGGGACCTAGGAGCCCCCGGACGCTGCCTCCTTCTCCGTGCTCTCCTCAGGAAACCACGAGTGGCCTTGTGGTTGAAGCCACTGTTACTCAGATGTGTGTCCCTTGTCACCAACAGATCCCTGATGGCTTCATACACTCAGTTCTGCTGGCTGGAGCAGCCTGGTAAACCTCGGCCCCGCCTGCCAAGTTCAAGGTCAGCCCCAAGCTCCCTAGGGCTCGGCTCCCCTGAAACAGACCTGAGCCCCCGGCCATGCCAGCCCAGCGTTCCTCAGTTTCCCCACCCCATCCACTTTCCACGCCTCGCCCTCCTCAGCCTCCAGCCCCGCGCCTGCCTTGATCCTACCCTGCGGCTCTGGGACGGTTCCCATCCGAGGGCCCAGGCTTCTGACTTAGAAGACAAAGCCATGAAGGGGTGCCGCCTGACATCTCAGCACTCGGGCAGGCTGAGGCAGGAAGATTACAAGTGTGAGCCCAGCCTGGGCAACTTAGCAACTTGGTGAGACCCTGTGTCAAAATTTCAAGACTGGGCTGGGGATGTCGCTTGGTTAAAGGCCATGGGTTCCATCCTCAGTACCTGAAACACGAAGAGGAAAGAAAAACAGACGAAGCTGAACCCGATGCAGTGTCAGCAAAAGCAGGCCTGGCCCACGGGAAACCTGGAGCGCGGGGCCTGGGGGGGTGGGGCCCACGGGACAGAGGGCACTGAAGGCCCAGCCCAGGGAGGGCCTGCGGGGACCCAGGACGTGGCCTCCAGGATCTCAGGGCTGGCAGGGCCGCCCTGAGGAGCACCCCAACCTGTGGTGCCCACCGGCTGTGCCCACCGACGTTTGCAGTGTCCCGTGGCTCTTGGTGGTGGCAGGTGCAGCGCTGACCTCGGGAAGGGGGCCCTGGGGGTGTCCCCATAAACAGCAGGCGCTTGAGTGACCTGGTCCCGGGGACCGAGCCGGCAGCTGGGCCGAGATGTGTGGCTGCTCCCTGGCAGGCCGCCACCGCCCCAGGCCTCTCGGTCCCCACCGCAACTCCTCCTGGGCCCTCGGGTGCGGGCGCAGATTTATGGCAGAGCGGAGACTTTGCCTCGCTGAGCCAGGCTGTGTGGCTCCCCACCACGTGCTAATTACGCTGCTGTGGAGCAAAAACGTTCATCTAAAAGACATAAAATTATAATGACTTCCTGACATAACTGGAACAAACCAGAATGCGGGCAGGCTGCAGCCGTGGGCCAGGCCTGGCCAGGACGGGGGACCGAGACTCCCGGGGTGTCGGCTGCAGACCCCATGGAGCCCTCGGGGTGATGACCTCCAGTGACTACTGAGCTCACATTCCCGCCACCCCAGAGACCTGGGGTACAGGGGAAGCTGCCACCTGCTGGGTCCCAGCCTTGGAGTCACACAGACACACGTGGAGGCATGCACGGAGGACAGCCCAGGTCCTCACGGAGGAAACAGACTCATCTCACCGGTGTCTCAGCACGGCACCAATAACCCAGGAGCCTTCCCTCCTGCTCTGCTGGCTTTGTTCTGTGCTTGGTTAGTGACCTCGTGGTCACAAAACGGCTGCTGATGAGCCAGAGTTTTAGACACATGTATCAACAGCATCTGATGGAAGAGAGGACAGTCAGGGACTTGTGTCCCTTTGTCCTCAGCTTTCTTGCTGAAATACAGAAGACGGTGTAAACACAGGAGTGTACCCATCAGCCGCTCACGAGCCTGTGTGCTGGCCTTCCCCACCGACACCCCCACGTGCAGTGTGTGACGCGCGTGCCAGGCACCACCGTGTGGCTGTGACCTGTTCTGTGGATCCAGCGGGGAAGGAGCTCAGGGCCGAGGCTCCGGGCAGGTGGGGTGCAGCCCCGAAGAAGTCGGAACTGGTGCCATGGTGGCCAACGGCATTTCTGGCTCACGCTCACAGGGACCATGGAAAGGGCTTAGAAAACACTTCGGAGTGTAAAGAACATGTCAGCTGATGCACACCTGTAATCCCAGCAGCTCAGAAGGCTGAGGCAGGAGGGTTGCAATTTTGAAATCAGCCTGGGAAGTGTAGCAGAAGCCTGTCTCAAAATAAAATTTTAAAAAGGGCTGGGGTGTGACTCAGTGGCAAGCACTCCTGGGTTCAATTCTCAGTACCAAACATACACACACACACACACACACACACACACACACACACACACGGAAGGAAGGGGGAAGGGCGGACAAACCAATGTATGTGAAGTGAACTAAGTGAGGCCCAGAAAGACAACGCATGGCGCCACACTTAAAAGTCGTCTTAGCCACCTTCCCCTGGCCGAGCAGCACAGCCGACACCCACAGCTTCAGTGAGGAGAGGTTTATTTGGCTCACGGTTTTGGTGGGTTTGCTCCCGGTCTGGCTGCTCCAAGCAGGAGTGGCACGGCAGAAGAGTCTGGGGGAAGAGAGCTGCTCACTTCAAGGTAGCCGGAAGCGGAGAGAGCAGGGAGGAGCAGGGGACAAGAATACACCCTTCCAACCCAGGCAGGGTGGTGCACACCTGTAATCCCAGCACTCGGGCGGCTGAGGCAGGAAGATCACTACAAGTTCAAGACCAGCCTGGTCGAGACCAGCCTGAACTGCATAGTGACACCCTGTCTCAAAAAGAAAAAAAAAAAAAAAAAAAAAGCACAAAACATCGATCAATTATATTAAAATACAAGCAACCTGGAACATTAAAAAAAAAAGTGGGCTGCCACGCCCTCTGTGCCCAGGCCCCTCCGATCTTTGCGGGTATCTTCCACACAGATGTGTGAGTGCAGCTTGTTCCGATGACGCTCCACGAGGCCCACTTGGCGTCCCTGAACGCATTTCATCTTTTTGAGCAATCCATTCTGCGGGCTGTGACTGTCAACCAGGTCGGGAAGGAAAAAACTGGTCCGGAGCCACCAGCTGTCAAGCAAAAGCATGACGCCTCCAACCCAACCCTGTCCATCCAACAACTTCCCAGGACCCACAGCACTGTGATTCTCTACTTATCCTGGCCTCGTTCTTGTTCCGGGACACAAAGGGGTCTTGACTGTGGACTTCTGGGCTCCGGCACAATGTAAACAAACTCCAGTTTGGAAGCCTCTCCCCTGGGTGTGGCACTAGGTTGCAGCAGCCTGATGATGAGGCGACTGATGGTGGTGAGAAGCAGCCCAGCCCCACAGACATCTGGGAAAAGTGTTCCTGGCAGGGGGAGCAGCAGGTGCAAAGGCCCCGGGGCAGGACAGGTCAGGGAGTTGCAGAGGAGCAGGTGGCTGCGGATAGAGTGGCCTGAGGATCTGAGGTGAGGTTGAGATAGTGATGCTAGCCCTGGGGAGTGCCTGTAAATGCAGATGAACACAGGCAGGGAGTCTGACAGGACAGAGACAGAAACAAACCAACGGCTTTGGATCAAAGCCCTCCCCTCAGTGAATGGGGAGTGATGATCAAGCCACACCGGGGGGCAGGCTGCGGAGTGGCAAGAGAACTGATGCACACCAAATCTACAGCTGCAGCAAGCGAAGGCCCTGAGTCAGAGGCTGGCACTTGTTTCTGTCCATGCGTGACCGCTCATTGTTTTATTCGCCACTTCTGTCTGGGCCTCCTTCGGTACTGCGATTTCCCTCAGGCGCGGTTTGGTAAACACACAGCTAACCACGGCCAAAATGGGTGAGAAACAAATGTCACTGGAGAGCATCTGGGAAAAGGGGCAGAGCATGTAATCACAGCACTTGGGAGGCTGAGGCAGGAGGATTGCCGTGAGTTCAAGGTCAGCCTGCACTGCACAGCAAAAAACACCCTGCCTCAAAAAACAAAACAAAAAGAAAAGGGGAAAGACCCAACCGTGCCACAGCACAAGACTCTGAGATGCCAACAGAAGGAAAGCCGTGTCTACAAGAAAAACAGCAAGCACCCAGCTTAAAGTACACATTCATGGAGCTGGTGATTCCCAACCCCCGAGCCCACGTTGTTCCATCGTGGGGGCTGCTGGTCCTGCCACACGCAGACCAAGCACCTGGCGTTCAGCGACCAGGCTTTGGAGTTTTGCAAAATAAAAATAAATAAATAAAAAAAAGACACAAAGAACAGACGCGATTCCAGGAGGCCCGCACGTCCCCAGAGGCCCAGAGGCGTCTGCGTGGTGCGTGTCATTCTCGGGACGCCGCGGTGCGGAAGCTAAGACGCCGGCTACTGCTGGCGAAGAAACAGCCCAGCCCGCCCTTGGCTGGGGACATTGGTCATGAACTTCCGGGGCGCTGCAGCGGGAAGGGGGCGCTGGGTCCGCGCCCACGGCGGAGCCCACCCTTCACTCGCGTCCCGAGGGCGCTCGCTGGCCAGCGCGCTCCAGAGATTTCTGTTAGAAAAAGTCACCCCGGGGGATCGGGCCACAGCCCTCGATCACACGGGTGACGTCCGCCCTGTGCGTGACCTCGGCCTGTGGCTGCAGGGGACAAGGACGCCTGTGGTCAAGTCGGCGGGTGAAGTGGCCGCGCCCCAAGCCCAGCCGGAAGGACGGGGGCACCTGGGGCCGCGGGGAGGTCTGGCGTGCTGCGGACACCGGTGGGGCTCCCGGGGGCCGGGCCGGGGCCTCCTCTCTCCCCGCCGTGCACAGGCCCCAGCTCGGCTCACACCACGAAACCCCCGCCCCGGGAAGGCGCAGACCCTCGGCTGTCTGTGACCCAGCCGGCCCGGCCCGCGTCCACGCTAGCGAGGCTCGGCCGCCGGAGACGGTGAGAGGCAGCGGCCTGCGATGCGCTTCCCAGTGACGCGCGGCCGCCTCTCTCCGGCCTCCCGTCTGTGCCGCAGGGTTTGCTGCACAGTCAGTGGCCAACGCGAGACTCCAGACTGGACCGGGCACACGCGGCGCACTCTGGGTCGCCCCGATGGGACCGTCTAGTCCAGAAACCAAGCTCGGGGCTCCCACCGGCTCCACCCCACTACTATTGCGATGCAGCCACGCCAGAAACACGGCGCGCTGCGGCCGCCAAGCGCTGGAGCATCCGGGTCCACACGCCCTCGGTCTGGGGGAGATCGTCTCCCACGAAACCCCTCCCGACCCCCCAAGGCTCAGGTCTAGCAGTGGTGAAGCCCCCCGAGGCCGAGTGCCAGTGCTTGGGCCCAGGGACCTTGTACAAACAA
>RJWM01027430.1:0-26847 GCA_004363535.1 Dasyprocta punctata
TCACTCAATTTCGAAGTCATTTTATTTCTACCTAGACCAGTTAGTAGTCCAGGAGAAAAAGCACAAGACTTTGATGCTTAGAAACAGGTGCTGGGATTATGAATTACAATGTCACTACTCCCTGACAGGGCATGTCAACAGGTCACTGAACCTAAACTGCACACCTTTAATCTCAGCACTTCGGAGGCTGAGGTAGGTGCAGCATTATGAGTTCAAGGCCAGCTTGGGCTACAATGTGAGCGCAAGGCCGATCTGAGCTACATAGCACGACCCTGCCTCAAAAACCTAGGGCTGGAGTTTGGCTCAGTGACTTAAGCGCCTGCCTGGCAGGTGCGAGGTTGTGAGTTTGATCCCCGGTGCTTAAAAAAAAAAAAGACTAATAATTTGTGTCTAAGGTAGTTGTAAACCAATTATAAAGTATGAATGCACATACATGAAAGAAACTGAGAAAGCCTAAAGTACTATGTAATTGATTGGTAACATCATTGAATAGTACAACTTCTGTCCAAATAGAAGCAAAAGATTTCTTCCTCTCACTTCAATTAAAACAAACTTTCAAGTGCTACATACCTGATGAAATATGTCCTTAAATTTGTTTTACTTAGTAAAAAAACAATGAGAAGTAATAATATGGCAATGTTTTAAGACGTCACAGTGTACCTACTATATGGAATTTTAATTTCAAGATTAATTGTAGCTGGGTGTGATGGTGCTGGCCTATAATCCCAGCACTTGGAAAGTTGAGGTAGGAGGCCTGCTGTGAATTTGAACCCAGCCTGGGCTACATAATGAGTTCAAGTCCAGCCTGAACTACATAGCAAACCTCTGTCTCAAGAAATAAAAAAATAAAATAAAGGAAGCATTAGACTGAGTGAAAAAAGTTAAAACCAGTCAAAGAAGTCATTCATAGTTCGAACTGCTGCCTGTCCCACATTCCATATTACATATAATCTCAAAACAATAGAAAGAATTGAAAAAAAAAAAACTCTAACGTAGAAATACAGTGCCTCTAACTGAGGTAAGAAATAGAGAAGATGGAAAGTTTTACCTGGCTACTTTCCCTACTTGAGCGCTTAAATCGTTTGCAATTTTCCAGTCAACAGTGCTGCCTTCTCTAAAGGGAGGATGTCTCAGGGCTAGAGTGTCTTTTGATGAGCAGGAAGATTACCAGCAATGTGTGCTTTTATTTGTCTAAAGTGTCAATAAGATGACCTTCAGCCTGCGCGATCGGCGTGGACCCCAGGAGGAGAAAGAAATGGGCTTCTTGGGAACCGGCCCAGCCAGGCCTGAACGCCTCCAACCAGGACACAAGTAAGACAGCCTTCCAGGGGCCTGCGTGACCAGTGTGGACCCCAGGAGGAGAAAGAAATGGGCTTCTTGGGAACCCGCCCAGCCAGGTCTGAGTGCCTCCAACCAGGACACAAGTAAGACTGCCTTCCGGGGGCCTGCGCGACCTGCGTGGACCCCAGGAAGAGAAACAGGCACCGCCCCCCACCGCCCCCCGTACACCTACTGAGGCGCAGGCTAAGAATCAAGGACAAAGCTCCCACCCCCACCCCCATAAAGCAACCTGCTCGTTCATAGGTCTGGCTAAATTGATGGCAACTAAGGTACATAAAACAACTAAATGCTAGTATTATTTTGTCCATTTTGCAGGCCTGGGGCTGGCAGCCTGAGCATCTCTTTGGAAGATGACAGTGCGCAATGTAGCAAAAATGGGGGATTCTCTTCTGTCTTGTCTTTGAGGCCCAATATTGTTCTCATTGTTTTGCTTTATTCTGACTAATTTTTTTTTTGGCCTTATTTTATACTCTGTTTTTGTTGGTTTTATTGTGTTTTTTTGTGCTTTGGTTTGGTTTGGTTTGGTTTGGTTTGATTTTACTATTCCTGTTGGAAGGGTCAGCTATTCTGAACATAACAAGATATACTATAGTAGCCTTTGTTTTCATAGCATCTTTCTTAGAAGTTCTGTATCAGTTCTACTGCTTTGTTTTGATTGACTTCGTTCTGTTATGTTTTGTCGGATTTTACTATCTTTAAAATAAAAAAAGATAAAAATAAAAAAAAAAAAGATGACCTTCAGTGTGGCCTATGGTAGAGCACTTGCCTGCTGTGCACAAGATCCCTGTTTGAGTCTCAGGACTCCAAAAAATGAAAAAATCAAATATCATTACATTGAAAAGAACTGTTAACCTCTAGCTACACAAAACAAGGACATGGGGAGATAAGAAAAGAATTTCAGTATAAAATTAAACCTTAAATTAGGAATGTTTAATCCAAAACACATAGGCCACATGCAGCCCTGGGAGACTGTGAACTTATAACACGATTATATGATGTTTAGCCATATTTTTCATGACCCGATTGCCTGGAACTTGAGCATGGGTTACTTAGACAACAGAACCCTGTGTAGTGGAGGAAGCTCCATATTCCACAAATGGGGTGCACTTTATTTCTATTACTATCATAGTGTAATGTATAATGAGACAATTATACAAGTCACCAAGATGTAGACATAGTGGACTCCCTGAACTTGTTTTCCTAAAACTAAAAACAAAGGGGATGATGGCAGACAGTGACACCAGAAGTGGGAGGTGTGTGGCTCTGTCCCATCTACTCTGCAATCTCCTTTTGGTTCCCGGCACTGGAGAAAACCCTGCTTCCCAAAGACAGGAGGTGGGAGATGGGAGCAAGCTTTTCAGTGCTTTGGAAGCAATCTCAGCAGACTCCACTTTGATTTTAATCCAGGATGTGTGGAGGTTTGAAGTTTCTCAAAACATACTTAACAGCTTTTGTGATCTCTCCAGCAGTTGAGCCTCTTCTAGCATAGACAATGTCAGTTCACCTGGTTTACTCAAGCATGCATCATAGATCCATTCTTCTCCACTTTGGGGGTCTTATGTGGTTGCAACACAGTGCTCCAGCTCTTTCAAAACTGAGATAGGTGATCGTGCACCAACTGAGACAAAGAAGGGTCAGGCTTAGTCTCTTTCAAAATCTCTGCTAATCTACAGCAGTTACACACCTATAATCCCAGTTATTCCAGAGGCTGAAGCAGGAGGATTACCTCAAATTCAAGCCCAGCCTGGGCTTCACAGTGAGTTCAAGACCATTTTAAACTATACAGCAAGACTGTGTCTCAAAATAAATAAATAAATAAAATAATATTCTTTACTTTCAAATGATTTTATTTTTCAACTCTGCTCATTTTTTGCCTAGAGTAACTGAATCTACTGAGTATGCATCTCACATGGCAAGGTATGTGAGAACGTGGTCTGTGCTCGCCAGAGACTTTGTGGTTAATGAAAAATACAGGAACCACCTGGAGTCCCAACCTCAAACTGTTGCCTCCACTTCTCTGCACCTCAGATTTTCCATCTGTAAAATCGTGATAATAATACCACCATAGGAAAGCCAGAGAGAGAATTCAACAAGTACCCAGTATAAGTGAATAAATGCAAATCACATGCAATGGCATGGGTGAATCCTAGTATCGGGCACTTTGAGGGAATTGAAACTAAACAACTACTGGAGGACTGAGAGGTGTCTAATTTCTGCCCAAGGAGAATAGAAGGGGTTGGGGGATTTAGCTCAGCAGTATAAGTGCCTGCCTGGCAAGTGTGAGGTCGTGAGTTCAATCCCCGGTACCAAAAAATAAAAGAATCACCAAGCAGAATAGAAGAACCTTGCTGAACACCAACAGAGTGCTTACAATCCTCAGAGAAGCCACATGTTAAGAGTTGATAACCTGATTCTGCACACCTGAATTCCAGCACTCTGGAAGGCTGAGGCAAGAGGATTGCAAGCTCTAGCCCAGTGTGGGCAATGTAGTAACTCAGCAAGTCCCTGATGTAAAATAAAAAACAAAAATGGGTTGAGGATATAACTCACTACAAAGACCCTGGGTTCAACCCCCAGTAACCTCCCTCTCCAAAAAAAATAAACTAAAGAAATTTGTTACAAAGGTTAATCTAGATCAATCTTAACAAAGATTAAAGTCAACTCTGGAAAACAACAAGCCAATCAATAATTCTGTACGAGCAAAACTCAAATACCATTGCTTTAAAAGGATGATAACAAAAATTGGTGATGATGATACATGCCTGTAAAACCAATAATTGAAAGGCTGAGGCAGAGGATCATTGTAGGACTGGGGATTTAGCTCAGCAGTGTAAGTGCCTGCCTGGCAAGTGCAAGGTCATGAGTTCAATCCTGGTATCAAAAACAAAAACAAACAAACAAAAAAAATAACCACCAAACCAGAAGGATCATTGTGAGTTTGGAGGCCAGCCTGGGCTACACACTGAGTTAAAGAACAGCCTCAACTATATAACCAGACCCTGTCTTAGAAAACAAAAAATAAAACAAAGAACAATAATAAAGACTAGACACTAGCTGGGTGTGCCGATGCATGCCTGTAATCCCAGCACTTGGGAGGCTGAGACTGGAAGATTGTTGTGAGTTTGAGACCACTCTAGGCTACAAAGTGAGTGCATGGCCAGCCTGAACTGCACAGCGAGATCCTATCTCAAAAAGGAAAAAAAAAAAAAAAAGACTAGACACTAATATAGCTTTCACAATGTCCAGCATGTAATCAAAATTCATACGCAAAGAAGCAAGAAAATGTGATCTGAAAACAAAGTGATCGAAAGAAGTGTAGGTGTGTGTGTGTGCCAGTGTGTGTGACATGCGTTTAACAAGACAAAAGCAATATTAAAAGCAAGAAGATTATAAATCTAATATTTAGGATCAATTTGTCCTTTGAGCCAGGCATGGTGGTGTCTATCTATAAACCCAGCACCCTGGGAGACTGAGGTAGGAGAATTACAAATTCAAACCTCCAAGACTGGGCAACTGAGTGACTTAACAAGAACCTGTGCAAAATAGAAAGGACTGGGGCTGCAGCTCAGTGCAAAGGCCCTGGGTTCAATCCCTAGTACCACAAATAAACAAAACAAATAACAACAAAAACCATCAATCCACAAAACCCTAACTAGCATCCCTAGTAGGAGCTAATCAAGAATTCCGTGATGCACTAAGGTTAGGAAGTGCTGCTCCTCTGGAGTGGGTATCCATATGCCCCTCAAATTCTGGTGCTGAGCCCTAACCTCCTGTGTGGCTGGATTTGGGGTTGGGGCTTCAAAAGAAGTAATGAAGGTAAAATAAGGTCATAAAGCTGGAAATCTGATTTTTCAGGATTAAAATCATTATTAGAAGAGCATTGCCTCTCTCCTCACCAAGGAAAGGTCCTGTGAAGACATCAGGAGTCAGTGGCTGGTTAAGCAGAAAGAGCCTTCTCTGGAAATCTAATCAGTGGCCACCTTGTTACTGGGACTAGAGCTTCCAGAGCTGTAAGAAAATAAATTTCTTGGCTTAAGCTACCCAGCCTGTAGCCTTTTGTCATGGCAGCCTTAGCTGGTGAGCACGATTGTATATATCTAGGCTGGGGGTGATGCTGCACACCTGTAATCCTAGCACTCACAAGGAATCACTACGAGTTCAAGGCCAGGCTGGACTACAAAGTCAGACCCTGTCTCAAAAAAACCAAAACAAAACAAAATTAAATTTTAAAAACCACAGCTGTAGCCAGGCGTGGTGGCGCACGCCTTTAATCCCAGCACTTGGGAGGCTGAGGTAGGAGGAGCATTGTGAGTTCAAGGCCAACTTGGGCTACAACGCAAGCCCAAGGCCGGCCTGAGCTACATAGTGCGACCCTGCCTCAAAAAACTAGGGCCGAGAGATCAGCTCAGTGGCTTAAGTGCCTGTCTGGCAGGTGGAGGCTGTGAGTTTGATCCCTGCTTAAAAAAAAAAAAAAAAAAAAAACAGCTGTGTATATTTCTCCTCTCAGAAATGTCTAGTGCATACTAGCATTTTATTTATTTTATTTTATTTTATTTTGTTTTATTTTATTTATTTATTTATTTTGTCAGAACCAGGGATAGAACTCATTACCTTGCACCTGCCAGGCAGATGCTTAAGCCAATGAGCTAAACTTCTGGTCCTGTTTTTTTCAAGGCAGGGCTGTACTGTGTAGTTCAGCCTGGCCTTGCTCATGTTGTAGCCCAAGCCGGCTTCGCTCCACCTACCTCAGCCTCCTGAGTGCTGGGATTAAAAGCATGCGCCACCACACCCGACTATACCAGTATTTTAAATACCCTGAGAAATTCCACAGTGAGGAAAAAAAAAAAAAAAACTTTAAAAACATATACTGTTTTTGAACTTATTTAGATACTTATTTTTTTTTTATCACCATCTTTTGAAACAGGGTTTGGGGAACACTAGTAAGGATTTCTCACATCTTGTTTTGACTCTGAAACTAGGATCCTTGGGGATGCCCATGCTGTGTCAGTGAGTAAGCAAGACTGAAGCACAGGACATACGCTCGACCGTAAACCAGGCTGAAGTCTGCACAGAAGTGCAGAGGCAGCAGCAGGTAACAAAATGATCAGGTAGAAGACACGGTATTGTTGCTGTGTTTGGAGGTTGTCTTTGTACTCTTTGGGGACGGCTGGAGAGCTTTTACCAATATAAATTTTTCTGAACTGCCTGCAGCGGTGCATGCCGGGTAGTGTCCCAGTGGGGTGTACACACTGCTCCTTGGCTGGAACACACAGCTACCCGGATTGTAAATTCAGCACCAGTAATGAATTGAGTAGGCAGAGTTTAAAATAAAGGAATACAGCTTATTTGGAAAAGGGAGGAAAAGGAGAAGACAGACTGTCACCTAAATTTTGAAATTTTAAAACTAACAAGCAACCTGATATATACTGGGATAAGATAGGCTCATCCTGCCCACCACGTTACTTAACTGCTAAACCAAATCAGCCTTGACTGGCTGCACCCAGCTGCTTTTCATAGGTAGCCTGACCCAGGTCAGCCTGACCATGTCCAGCTGCAGTGTCTGTGTTTTGCCACCTAAAATATATATCCTGTTTTTCTAAAATATTTCAAGGACTGTCTACCCAGTGACAGGTGATGACTAACCCAACCCAGCGAAAATTAACCATGCTCTCAAGCTTTTGTACTTCCTGCTTGCAAACCTATATAACCCAAACTCAAAACTGACTAGGTGCTGGTGATTTGGAACTGATTCCCATCAGCCTGCTGGCATAACAAATGTGTGTCTTCCTACTCCTTGGGGCGGAGCATCTTTCTTTTTGGCTCGATACAGGTTCTGCAACAAGACGGCTACTCTGGAAGAGTAGGGGTCTTCAGAAAGTGAGTACTCCCCCCACTCTTGTCCCTGGCTCCTTTTATTTAGGACTGGCAATTCTTCTCATCCCCTGTGGGCACCTGGAATTTGTCACCATCTGATTGGCTGTCTGGCTGTCTTTGATCCTAACTTGGCACCCCTGTCTACATTCTTTTTGCCCATTTCATTTCTTCTTGTCCCTTTGTGATAGATAAATGTGGGGAGAGTGTTACAGAAAGGTAACTTAGAGTTAGTGATTAAGTAAAGAGTTAATGATTAAGTAAAGGTGATGGCACTCGGGAGGCTGAGGTAGGAGGAGCGTTGTGAGTTTGAGGCTGGCTTGGGCTACAACGCAAGGCCGGCCTGAGCTACGTAGTGCGACCCTGCCTTAAAAAACTAGGGCCAGGAGTTTGGCTCAGTGGCTTAAGTGCCTGTCTGGCAGGTGCAAGCTTATGAGTTTGATTCCCGGTGCCACAAAAAAAAAAAAAAAAAGTAAAGGTGATGTGCGTATCTGATGTAATAATATAATGATGCTGAAGTGAGAATATACATACATGTGTATATAGACATATAGATAGATAGATAGATAGATAGATAGATAGATAGATAGATAGATGTGTATGTGTGTTTTACATATTAAGTAGGAGTTCTTAGGTGGCTGTCCCTTGTCTCCTTTGCATTTTATCAGAGGTGCCCTGGTTTCTTTGGTCTTTTATGGTTCTGGCTTCCTTGTGCTTTGTTAACTCTTTCTGATAAATTCTTGCATTACCTGGCATCTCTCTGAGTCTAGTTTACCTCCCCTTTGTCTTTTTAATTGCTCTAACTGTAGATGCAAAATCTGCTTTTAGTAAGATTACCTATTATTTTTTAATAAAGGCTATTTTTTCCCTGTCTAGAAGATGCCTTTTCCTATGATACTCAGGAGGCTGAGGCAAGAGGATTGCTTGAGCTCAAGAGTGATACCTCATTTCGATCTCCATTTGTTAATTCCCAAATACTGCATGCCTATAATATGACAGGCACTATTCTGTAAGACCAGCATTAGGGCCAGGATGAAGCTCAGTGGCACAGTGCTTGCCTAGCATGCTCAAGGTCCAGGGTTTTATCACCAGCATCATGGAGATGAATAAATAAACAAACAAACACTAGTATGATAGATGACACCAGCGTGTGCCACAGTAAAACTCTGGTGGCAACCTTTTAATTTGTGTGCCTAGTCTTACTTGAGCAACAGTGCAATTCCACCTGCCACCAGAAGATGGCAGTTGTAGTCTTTTTAAAAAACTACTTTGGAGTTAGGACCAATTAGTACAGCCTCTTCAACCCAGTCTATAATCGGAACTACTATGTGGTGTTGGTATGTGACCTAAGGGCAGTTATTTCACCTCTCTAAGTTAAGCTTCCCTATCTGAAAAAAGCAATTTCCTGAATGGTTGCCTTGAGAATTAAACAAGATAAGCATTTAAAGGACTGACTCATAAATGTTAACACCTCTTACTTGGTATGGTTAATACTGTTCTTGTGCCATTTCACAAAATGTCAGTTTTACAAAAGAGGAATAAAACCAGATAGCAGATAGTGGCCTTGCTTCACACAGCAATAGAAGTATTACAGCTAAGGAAAAGAAAGGACTAAAAGGAATGAAAGGTATGCTATAAACATTACATAATCACTTGAAAGAAAAGCAAGAAATTCGACAGATTTTTAAATTGCCATTTTTTCTCATGGGTCCTTTTTAGAATATTTCAGTTGTTTGGTAATTCTCTAGTTAAATTAACTCAAAGTAACTGTGAATTCTTTGCAGGTATTTATCAGAGGAGATGTTGACTTGCAAATGGAGTTCCTAGCCAACATAACTAAGGGAATAACATGGCTACAAAAAGTTATGGATTGATTTAAATTTATTTTTCCTTGGCCAATGTAGAGAGCAGTTTCAAGAACCAGCCCCCCAAAATGCCTCAGTTTGTTAAAATGAATGAGAATTCAGAATCCGGAAGCCTCGGAGTCAGATGACCTCACTTCTAGAAAAGATTTAGGGGAAAAAGTTAGGAGACAGAATTGGGATTGAGAGTGGGGAGGAGGACTGGGAATCTTTCTTATGCTTTTGAGAATTGATTGAACAGCAAAGATTTTTAAAACAGGGTCAAATATTTTCTAGAGCTACTCTAGACATACAAATATAATGAAGTCATCCATGTGGGAATGATTGTGATGCTTCAGTATATAAATGATTTCAGGACAATCTCAAAAATTTAGTTGAAGCCTGGTGTGGTGGTGCACGCCTTTAATCCCAGCACTCGGGAGCCTGAGGTAGGAGGAGCGTTGTGAGTTCGAGGCCGGCTTGGGCTACAACGCGAGCACAAGGCCGGCCTGAGCTACGTAGTGCGACCCTGCCTCAAAAAACCAGGGCTGGGAGTTTGGCTCAGTGGCTTAAGTGCCCGTCTGGCAGGCGTGAGGCTGTGAGTTTGATCCCCGTAATTTAGTTGAAGAGCCAAAATGATTCCATTTGCAATCCTGAACTTTCCGCACACCTCTCCCTAGTAACAAATAGAGATGCCTCACGAGAAAGCTTCTCCCTTTAGAGAGATCTGCACAGCCTGAACTGGTAATAACTGAGCAACAATAATTTCATTTTCATGAGAATTCAAGTGATAAAATTGAGTAACAAGAAAATAGATAAAAACAATACTGATGTTATATGCCCGCAGCTCAGAATCATAAAAGGGCAGCTTTTGTTGCTTTTACTTCTCATGTGCCTAGACCTTTTAACTTACGGATTTTGTTAAGATCTCATAAAGTGCTATTGCCCACTTCGTTTAGCTTATTACACAGGGCACCAGCTTCCTGGCTGCAGCTCCTCCCACCCCCACCCCGAGTTGTTCCATTTGTGTATAAGGGCTGAGATAGGATTGTTACTGGGGTTCTGGGCCACTGTGGATTCCTTCTAGAAATTCTTCCCAGGTTCTTGTTGTCCTGAACAAAGAATTAGAGAAGGACACATGCAAGATGTAGCAACATTTTAGATTTTTATTAAAGGTAAGAAGAGAACATGAAAAGTATACAGTGGCCACAAAGTTATTGGGGGCCCGGGCTGGGGATTTAGCTCAGCGGCACAAGCATTGCCAGGCAAGTGCAAGGTCGTGAGTTCAATCCCCAGTACCTTTATATCCCTCATGCCTCATGCTGACATTGTTACAGGCAGCTGAGTTAGTTAGCAGTATTATAGGCAGTCAGACAGGGCTGGGCCCTCAAAGGAGCCAGTGCAGAAGTTCAGATACCTTGTGTCCTCTGAGGAGACAGACACCTCCTGCTATGGGCCAGATCTCAAGACAAAAGCAGAACAAATACAACCGCATCCTAAGGATCCACAGTCCAAATAGTTCTCTATCACCCTGAAGTCAGGAGTCAGCATCCCACCCCACTACAGTAAGAGTCACTGCTCTTAAACATCCCCCGCTTACTACATGACTCACCTCCCCATTTGTCCTTGATTTAATCAATTTTTCCTGAGCAGTTAATCTTATTGGTTAACCATAGTTATGTCCCACCTTATGCCCACCTTGCAAGTTCCCATTTTTCCCCTGCCTTGGACCCATCTAACCTCATAATTTTACTCTATAAAAGTCCCTAGAAAAGACAGAGTCCCTGGTAACCTGCTCGGGCCCCCTTCTGTCCCTCAGACAGCTTTCTTTCTCTTAATAAATATATTCTGCTCTTAACTTCTGTTGTTCCTAAAATTCATTCTTCAATTTTAGAGAATACGAACTCATGCCGGACATGTAGTAGGTTGGGAGTTTCACTCCCCTATATCAATATCACATTGAGCCCATCCTATCAAAAACCTGCTTGAAGGGCTGGGAGTTTGGCTCAGTGACTTAAGTGCCTGTCTGACAGGTGTGAGGTTGTGAGTTCAATCCCCAGTGCCGGGGGGAAAAAAAAAAAACCTGCTTGATTTGATGCCAGAAGAACAAGAACTGAAGATAGCAGTTTCTGATTAGCCCCAGATACAGAGCCTGGCAACTGTTTTTGTGCACATGTTCTGTATCTCTGCGATTGACAGTTATACCCAATTGTCCAGCCTGCTGACCACGCTCTAACCTCCTGCCTCAGGATGACTCTGCATCTTGTTTGTGCACATAAGCTGCTGCCCAGGAGCGTAAGATACAGACTGATAAATGACTTATTCATGGAGCTAAAAATTACCATCTGTGAATTGGTCAAACTAAATCAGAACCACATAGACACATGGACACATCTAACCATTATCAGAGACATCAGGCACATGAGCTTATCAAACACACCAGACCAGCAAATGATACAACCATCTAAATCCGAGACATACAAGAAAGACATCCAAACCAGGCATGGTGAGCCATGTCTACAATCCAGTGCTCTGAGGCAGAAGTATCTCAAATTCAAGGTCAGCTTGAACTACATAGTGAGTTCAGATCTGCCTACTCCTCATAATGAGAGCCTGTCTCATTCCCACCTCCTCCCACCACCCTGTGTCCCCAAGGAAAGATGCCTAAGACTGTAAGCTAACCACAGGATTGTCATTTATTCTTACAGGCTGAGTTAGGATAGAAGAAATAAAGTAGGCAGAAAGGAGACAAGGAAACTCAAAATTTTAAAAACAAAAACTATACTTTCAGGACAAAAACTCAGTTTATTCATTTTTTTATTTCTCTCTTTTCTCAGAACACAATAATTCTAGGCAATTCTTCTTTCACCTGCCAGTGAGTTCAGCCATTCCCTTTTTACTTGAAAATGGTCCTCTTTCACCTGTGAAGAGACTACCCTTTCACCTATAAATTAGAATTTCCCCTGTGAATAGGTCATGGATGGGCGTTTCTTCCCTCCTCACACCAAATACCAAATTCCACAGCTTTCCACCACCAAAGCACATAAATATTTCAGCTCCAAATTGTCATGCATAGCCAGGCATGGTGGCGCACACCTTTAATCCCAGCACTCAGGAGGCTGAGGTAGGAGGAGCCTTGTGAGTTCGAGGCCGGCTTGGGCTATAACGCCAGCACAAGGCCGACCTCAGCTACATAGTGCAACTCTGCCTCAAAAAACCAGGGCTGGGAGTTTGGCTCAGTGGCTTAAGCACCTGCCCCGGCAGGCATGAGGTTGTGAGTTCAATTCCCGGTACCACAAAAAAAAAAAAAAAAAAAAAAAATTGCCATGCATCTCATTTCTCTGAGTGCCCACACTCCACTCTCTAGTGAACCCTAAGATCTCTGCCTAATAATCCCTTCCTAGACCTCTTAATGATATGTTCTGAAAACTCTTTTCCTGCAGTAGGAGTAATTGAACCTGCAAACTTGCTCTATAAAAGAGTATCGTAAGTTTCTCATCTCAGCCTCTGTAACCTCTCAGACTCAGCCTAGTGACGTTGTAACAGAAAATGCCCTCCTTCCAGCCTGTATACTTCAGTTTCTTAGTTGCCCAGGTAATAGTTCCTGTTGCAGTTCCAGTTGTTTCTGTCTCCTAGAAACAACCAGTCACTGTGACCCATAGCTGGTCACTGTGATGCATATTACAAAAACCAATCCCCCACTGATAAGCTGTTCTGCCTCTCTGTACTTCCTGCTTGCTTATCCCATACAAGACCTAGACCACCAGAGATCAGGGCCTGATATTTTGGAAATGATCTTGATCAATGCCTGTTGACATTAATAAATCTACCTCCAAATCTGGGGTGTCATTTTAGTGTTTCTGTTTGCCATTGCATCAGTTGTGTTGGCCCGGAATACCAACCATGGTGACCTCTTTGGTCACTGATCGTGGCCCTGTGGATACATCAAGGACCTCTCCAGGTCCTGATGGGAAGGCAGTGCCCTCAAGATTTCTTGAGTCCCCTTGGAGGATTCTTAGCTCCCAACTTGAGCAGCAAACATCAGACCCCAAAGGGAAGAGGGTGCAGTTTGCCTGTCTGCCTAACTGCTTGTCTGACTCTGGTAAGACACCTGGGGGCACCCCAGTTAGTCTGTCTGTCAGTCCTGCTCAGCTTGAGCAGAAGGGGAGTCTGATCGACTCCCATTAGGACCACCTTCAAGGGAAGGGGATTGGAATGAGTGCTTGCTGAATGAATGTGTAAGTGAATGGAAGAGGCAGTATAAGCAATAGGCTGCTCTATTTGTTCACAAAGACTGGGAAGCACTGGTCACAGTGCAGATCCATGGCAATTGATATATAGCATAACAGAAGTCTTGCACCCTTCTTAGCTAAGTCATTCCTAAGTCCTCACAAAGGGTACAGCCAGGGAGGCATCTGAATGATCTCTCTCTGAGGGACACCCACCTTTTGTCTGTTGTGCTATCATTGAAGGGTAAACAACTGTATTGATTGATTCTGTGTCCCCCCAAGGACTCATAATTTGGACGGGGCTGAGTCTGGCATTTGTGATTGGTTTGCTGTCTAGTGCTGGGATTGGTAATGTGAGTGCTGCACCCACCCAGGGGTGGAGCCAACATACAGAGCAAGGCAGGAGGAACACAGGTGTTGTTTGCTCTGTCTCTCTCACTCTCTGTTTCTCTCACTCACTGGTTCGCCTTGCTATTTGGTGGCTGCCATGATGGCTGCCCTGCCACACCATGCCTCCTTGGAGCCAACTGAGAATAGACTGAAACTCCTGAGAACTGTAAGAAATAAACCTTTCCTTCCCTAATTTTGGGCTTCAGGTATTTTGTCTCAGCAATGAGTGAAAAGTAACGAAGACAACAACAAACACATAGGAAGTCAGAGATGGGAATCAGCTAGTCAAAACCCACAGTCCCTGACTGCAGGAAAAAGGGCTTTTCTGAGATTACAAGTTAAAAATGAAACCAATCCACTCAAAATAAATAAATAAATACATACATAAAGGAAAAAGAGGCCCATTTTTCCTGAGCATTCTGCCTTGGCACCCTTGTCAGCTGCACAGTTGCTGCCAACAGTTTCACTCCTCACCCCCACCCCACCCTTCCCCCAACTCATCTACTGGCCAATTGAGCCAGTTCCAGTTCAACCAGTCACTGCCTGCATTTGACCACAGAGCTGAACCTCCCCCCTCCCCAAGATGTGCCTATCCTGGTCAGATGACATCGTCTAATGCTCACCAACAATTCCTTTTGAGTTCCACCTTTTTTTTTTTTTTTTTTTTTTTGTACAGGGGATTGAATTCACAACCTTGTGCCAGTCAGGCAGGCACTTACACCACTGAGCTAAATCCCCAGCCCTATTTTTTTTGAGACAGGGTCTCACTATGCAGTTCAGGCCAGTCTTGAACTCACTTTGTAGCCCAGGCTGGTCTCAAACTCACAAGGATCCTCCTGCTTCAGCCTCCCAAGTGCTGGGATTAAAGGCGTATGCCATCACGTCTGGCTGAGTTTCACATTTTGGCTGAGGAAAAAGTGGACTGTCAGCCCTGGCAAACGAGTTTCTATGGACTTTCCCAAAGGTTGCCACCTAGAAGCATAAAATCAGTCAAGTGTTTCTCAAAGACATCAAAAAGGAGGGCAAAAAGCCCATCAACCACTGTTACCCAGAAACCTGATAAAAGAAAAGCACCTGATGCCCACAAGAAAATCCAGTCTGACAGACAATGTTATCCTCCAGCAAAAAGTTGTAAGAGCTATGGACACAAAAAATAAATGCCTCTTCCATTTGAAAGACACAAAAAAACCTGACTAGTCAGGCCCACCTCAATCTGAACTTCTCCTCACCCTGTCAGGCCTGAATGCATAGGACAGACCTAGCTCTCACATCTTGGGTCCCTGTGAGCCCACAGTCATCGCAAAAGTTGGGGGCAAACCTGTAACTTTCTTGGTAGACAATGGAACAGAACCCTGCCTTCAAAAGTTTCCTCAGTCAAAAAGTTATAAGTCAGTCCCTATACTGCTTCTGGAAAGAGACCTCCTCTTCAAGTTAGGAATGACTGTCTCCTTTGCAGCAAGTTATTCAGCCAACCTCTTGTTTAACTCTGAATTTTACTGTTTCCTAGGAGAAAGATGATGCCTGTATAAGCCTGCAATAGATAATTGCAATCCTGAAATTCTTAGAACTCTCCTCCCAGAGGTTTGGGTTAAAGACTCACCTTTGCACACCTTTAATCCCAGCACTCAGGAGTCTGAGGCAAAATGATTGTTGTGAGTTCGAGACCACCTGGGCTACAAAATGAGTTCAAGGCCATCCTGAACTGCATAGTGAGACCCTGTCTCAAAAAATAGGGCCAGGGATTTAACTCAGTGGCATAAGCGCCTGCCTGGCAGGTGCGAGGTTGTGAGTTTGATCCCCAGTACCAAAAAAACAAAAACAAAAAAAGTCTCACCTTTGAGCCCAGCCATCAGTCATGCCACCTAACCAGGACCCCTACTGCTGTCAGATATCATGGGCAGCACAAACAGACATCTAGCCACACATCAGCCTGATAAACTGTTAACCACCTTGGGCAAGATCTCTGTGCTGTCAACAATGCAGCCATCATATTGCACTCTGTGGTTCCCAACCCATACACCCTTGTTGGACTCCTACTCAATTGCCACAATGTTTGGGAACTCTCCCACTATTTTCAGGGAGACCCTAGCAACAGATTTGGCTCCAGGGCAGCCTGTTTTGCTGTCCCTTCCAGCTCCATCATGGTCCCCTAAGAAAGACAAAATGGGACTTCAAAACTGTAAAACGTCTATAAAGTGTCAAACTGCTAAAGTATACCTCTCCTGCCTGAAAAGCCAGCTCAAGATCTCTGAGTGACCAATGGCACCACAGTTGCCCTCTGTACACACTGCCTCAGTCTTCTGCCACACGCAGTCTGTTGGTACACCTGCCTGGACCTAAAGAATGCCACTTTCTGCCTTCAATTGGCTCCTGTTAGCCAGCCCCTCTTCACCTTTAAAAAAGACCCCAGTTCAAAAGTCAACTGACCTGGACTCAACCTCCCAGAGATTTAAAAACTTGTTTACTGTCTTTAGAGAAGCAATCACAACTGACCTCACTAGTTTTCCAGCACAAAGTATTACTGCAATTCTGATTAATGACACCCAGCTGCCTCCTGGAAAAATGCAAAAGCTATGCTACAATATCTAGCAGAAACCAGTTGCAAAAAAAAAAAAAAAAAAAACAGAAAAAGAAAAAAACTCCACAGATTTCTTGGAGCTGCTGGCTTTAAGAGAATCCAGATTCTTAAATTTACAAAAACAATGTTTATTCAGAATGTCAACCTTTGGGGAGCACCGAATGGCCTACCTATACAAATGCTTGGATCTGGTCCTAAAGGCTACCTCACCCTTTTGCCTTTACACTCTAATGGCCACTGTCCTCCTGATCAAGAAAGCTGACGTAGGGCGGGGAGTCTGGCTCAGTGGCTAAAGCACCCGTCTAGCAGGCGTGAGTTCGATCCTGCCTCGGGAGAAAAAAAAAAAAAAAAAAAAAGATCTGCAGTGAAGAAAGCTGATAAGCTCACCTTAGGCCAAGACCTAACTGTGCAGGTACCACATACTGTACTGGGCCCCCTGACAGATGTTAAGTACTCCCTGTTTATGGGTGGAAGTAGCTCTGTTATAAATGAAGTCTGACAGGCTAGATATGCTGTTGTCACTTTGGACAAAACTATTATGGCCAAAATTCTCCTGGAGGGATGATCCGCACAACAAACTGCTTCTTGCTGCACCTTGGAAACCTTCCCTCAGTGACACCAAACCTGTGCTCCTAAGCCCCCTCTGGGGATCCAATTGACTGAACATAAACTTCAGTCAGAAAGACTTTACCCAGTACTCCAAGAAGATCAGAGCCAGACCTACCCCCACCATATTTCTGCAAGCTCACGCCACAGTGCTGACACCTGTGCCCCTGCAGCCAGCTCAGGCTTCAGTGTCTGTGTCATTGGCCCTGACCTCATGCAGGATAGTGGATTCTCCCCATTGAAAGATCTGTAGATAAAGTACACAGAAATAAAACATAACCCTGCAGAAACAGCTTGTAACGAGTTAAAAGACCAGCTATACCTGTAGACACTCCTGCACACACACATAATCCAGGTGCATATTAACTACCTCCACAAGTTTCAGAAATCCAGCCATAGGTCCACTGGAGAATTTACCTGGACCAGACAGCACACTCTGAAGAGACAGTGTACTCAAAGCCCTTCTCTGGTTGCTCCAGGCACTGACCAATCCAAGCATGGCTGAAGTTTGAGGACACAGGATTGCTACAGAACAAACAGGCCTAAATTATGTCTCTTTCTAAAAGCAACTTTAAAAAATAACCTCAATAATAAGACAATCTTGGGAACCTTGGCTAGCGCCCATCCTACGATCACTGATAACCCTAACGTTACTGCTTCTACTTGGGCCTTGTCTGAAAAGATCACAAGTAATATGCCCAGCAAAGATTTGCTGGGGAAACTAAAAGAGAGGAAAATGTAACAGAAAATGTACCCCTCCACTCCAGCCAGGATACTTCAGTTTCTTAGTTGTCCAGGTAATATTTCCCGTTGTAGAGACATAATTTAGGCCTGTTTGTAGACTTCTGTCTCCTAGAAATGGCTGGTCACTGTGACCCATAGCTGATCACTGTGATGCATATAAGAACTATCCCCAACTGACAAGCCATTCTGCCTGTCTATACTTCCTGCTTGTTTATCCCATATAAGCCCTAGACCAAGAGAGATAGGGCCTGATAGTTTGGGAATGATCTCAACCAGAGCCTGTCAATGTAAATAAATCTGCCTCCAAACTCTGGGTGTCATTTTGATGTTTCTGTTTGCTGTTGCAACAAGACACCAGGTGAGCACATCTCCAGATCCCCAGGTGACACACTTCTGATGCTGTCTCCACACTGTAGCCTTTAGTTGCCCTGCTATTAATGCTGTCTCCTTCAAAAGCTGTCCAGAGGCTGAGGCAGGCGGAGCGTTGTGAGTTCGAGGCCAGCTTGGGCTACAACGCGAGCGCAAGGCCGGCCTGAGCTACACAGTGCGACCCTGCCTCGAAAAACCAGGGCCGGGAGTTTGGCTCAGTGCCTTAAGTGCCTGCCCTGGCAGGCGCGAGGTTGTGAGTTCAATCCCCGGTGCCGCAAAAAAAAAAAAAAAACAAAAAAACAAAAGCTGTCCAGACACTTTCACTTGGATGTTCTGTATGCGTTTACCCTTTTCTGACCACTTACAGTTAATTCTGCTTTTGTATCAGTTCTTTGCTTTGACCTCTTTACATGCTGTCCTTTACCCTTTCTTAATTTTTCTGTAACCTACCTACTGTCTTGTGATTGTAATGTGTGGTTTGAGAGTTATAGGTATTAGTACAGATTGGAATTAAGACTGGAATGGAATAAGGAACATGCAATCACTACGGTCACAACTACCAAATGAAACTAGAGGTAATTGGTGAGGCAAAGCAGACAAACCCAGGTAACCTGTGGATCTACTGATATTAATACATTCTGCCATTGTGGTAAGACACAAGTGTGTTGGTCTATGTTAATGGTCAAGCTCACTCATGACACTTATTTCTTACTCTCACCTCAAAGAAGCCTTCTTGGAACTGCTCCCGTTATCAGGTTCTAGAAGAGATAAGAAATATAAAGGTTAATCCTGGCTGTATTGAACTTAATCAGAAAGAAGCATGAAAAACAATTACATTCACTAATAAAAAGTAATAGTTGCTGGGCACGGTGGCAGAAACCTGTAATCCCAGCTCTTGGGAGGCTGAAGCAGGGGGATCACTGTGAGTTCAAGACCAGCCTGGGCTACAAAGTGAGCTCAAGGCCAGCCTGAACTGCATAGTGAGGCCCTGTCTCAAAAAGACAAATAAAATACAATAAAATAAAATAAAGCCCTAAGCCTGGCGTGGTGGTGCACGCCTTTAATCCCAGCACTCAGGAGGCTGAGGTAGGAGGAGCATTGTGAGTTCGAGGCCAGCCTGGGTTACAACGCGAGTACAAGTCCGGCCTGAGCTACACAGTGCAACCCTGCCTCAAAAAACTAGGGCTGGGAGTTTGGCTCAGTGGCTTAAGCACCTGTCTGACAGGTGCAAGGTTGTGAGTTCAATCCCTGGTGCCGCAAAAAAAATTAATTAATTAATTAAAAAAATAAAGCCCTAATAATTACATTCACTAATAAAATATCCTTACCTTTTGTGATTTACCAATATGGCAAAGTACAAAACACATTTCCTCCCCCAAAATTCAGTAAAACAAAACAGAACAAAAGCAGGACACATGCCCTCAAGCTCTGTACCTGGGGCCAATCAGAAAATGCTATCTTCAATTATCTGGCATGTGATCAAGCATGTTTTTGATAGGAAAGCCTAGCTCTCATGCCAGCCTGAGAAACAGAGGGGTCTGAATGATGGCATCTGTTATGCTTGTTTAAGTGTCCCCCCAAAGCCTCATACAGTCATGGCGTCAGCTGAATCTAGCATTTGTGATTGGCTCATTGTCTAGTGCTGGGATTAGCAATGTGAGTGCTGCACCCACCCAGGGGAGGGTAACCCACATATAATATAAGGGAGGAAAGGAGGTGTGCTTTTTCCCTTTTTGCCCTTTTAAGCTCTTGTCATTCGTAGCTGCCATGAATGGCTGCCCTTTCGCTATGTCACCCTGCCTTGGAGCCAGCTGAGTATGGACTGAAACCTCCAAAAACTGTAAGCTAAATAAACCTTTCTTCCCTAATTTTGGGGTCAGGTATTGTTTTCCAGAAATGAGAGAAAAGTAACCAAAATAGATTTGGTACCAGAGGAGTGGGGTTGTTGCTGTGACTACACCTGACCATGTGGTTCAAGAACCTTTGGGAATGGCTTCTGGGAAGTTTGGAAAGGTTTGGAGATGTCATCTGAAAGAGTGGTGCTGGAATGCTGTAGGCTATTCTGTATGGGAGATTCTGGTCAGAGTTCAGGAGACCAGAAGGCTGACAGAAATCCTGCCAGTGAAGACCAGGCTCAGGGGGTTTCTGCTGGAAAGGACTGCATTGGTTGTTGGACTCCAGATGATGTGTGTTATGGCTTGGCAGAAAGGTTGTCTACATTTTGCTTGGGTCCAGAGACTTTGCCTGAGACTAAGATTAAAGGCAGCAGACTGATTATTCTGGCAGAAGAACTTTCAAGGCCAGAAGAAATTTCAAGGCGATGGCATGGCTTTTGTTGGGGGCTTTTAGCCAGATTTATGTTGCCAATCAAGAGCAAAGAGCCCAGCAGGGTGATTTAAATTGTAAGTTTGGTGAGAAAGCTGTGGACTGTAAAGATAGAGCTGAGATCTTGATTGCTGAGAAGGAACAACAACAACAAAAGATGATCTGCAGGCATCACAGGAAGAGGCAGCAGGTCTCCACCCTCTGCAGGCTCAAAACTGCAAAAGTGAAAGACTGCTTGGAGGAGAAAGCAGCAGAACACCATGTTCCAGAATGGAGGTGGAGGCCATGTGAGGTTCCAAAATGACAGCGGCTGCACCAAATTCCAGAATGGCAGCAACATAGAGAATCTGTTCCTCACAATTAAGTTCAGAGTGCTCCAGGCACTCAACCCCTGCAGCCAAGAGAGGAAAGCCTGGCTAGTGCTCCAGCTGGCAGAAGACCTTGGCAGCACCCACATGGTGCTGTTTTTAAGCACATGCAGAGTGCATGAGTTCTGAGGTTTAAAAGGCTTCCACATCAATTTCAGAGGGCAGTGTGCACCTGAGGGTGTGCAAAGTTGTGAGTATGAAGCCACAAGTGCAATGGAGAACCCAGAAATTTTAAAAAGCCAGGAGTATGGATCATCTAAGGCAATCTGCAAGGACTGAGCAGAGTGGGCCTGAGAGAAGCTGTGGGAGCTAAAACCTCTGGAAGTGCTATGGGAGTGGAGTCATTCAAGCCCTTTGGAGCTCACAACTGGATTGCTTCAAATGCTGAGTATGGAACTTCAGGATTTAATGTTTGCCCTGCTGGATTTTGGACTTCCTTTGGTCCCATTCCTGCGTATCCCCCTGTTTATACCCTTTAGAATGGTAATGTTTATCTTGTACCACTGTATGTTGGAAGTGTTTAACTTTGTTTTCATTTGTACAGGGGCTCACAGCTAACAGTTTGCCTTAGATCTTGGAGGAGACTTGGGACTTGAACATTTCAGCAATGCTGAAACTGTTAGGACTTCGGAAACTCTTGGAGATGCACTAAATGTCCTTTGCATAAAGGATGTGCATGAGTCTTTGGGGACCAGGGGTGGAATGTTATGGTTTATTTAAGTGTCCTCCCAAAGCCTCATGCAGTCATAGAGGTGGCTGAGTCTAGCATTTGTGATTGGCTCATTGTCTAGTGCTGGGATTAGCAATGTGAGTGCTGTACCCACCCAGGGATGGGTAACCCACATACAATATAATGGAGGAAAGGAGGTGTGCTTCTTCCCTTTTTGCCCTTTTAGCTCTTGTTGTTTGCAGCTGCCATTAATGGCTGCCCCTTCACTATGTCACCCTGCCTTGGAGCCAGCTGAGTATGGACTGAAATCTCCAAAAACTGTAAGCTGAATAAACCTTTCCTTCCCTAATCTGAGTGTCAGTTATTTTGTCTCAGCAATGAGAGAAAGGTAACCAAGACAGCAGCCATTAACCTCATGGGTATCTTCCTTTCATGGTGGTCCACTCTTACTCTGCAGAGTGTACTTCTTTTCTTATCTTTAAAAAATGTAAAACCTCACTATATATTGTGCATTTATTGTCCAATTCTAGGAAGCCAGCTGTGGTGGCACAGGCCTATAATCCCAGCACCCAGGAGGCTGAGGCAGGAGGATCACTGGGAGTTCAAAGCCAGTCTGAACTGCATAGTAAGACTCTGTCTCAAAACAATAACAAAAACTCCACAGAAACAAACAAACAAACAAAAATTCCAATTCTTTGTACAGGATAATAAGTACCTAGAAAAAAAATCTCTAGAAGAAATTCATGATATCCCAGAACCCTGCTAAGAGTAGCAGAAATCTTTGTACATTCCTTCCCCTAGAGTGTATAAGATCCAATAGGACAAATTCTTCTATAATTAGTTCATTATATACCCACAGTTGACTTTAAGAAAGGGAGACGCAAGCCGGGCGTGGTGGCGCATGCCTTTAACCCCAGCACTTGGGAGGCTGAGGTAGGAGGAGCGTTGTGAGTTTGAGGCTGGCTTGGGCTACAATGAGAGTGCAAGGCTGGCCTGAGCTACACAGTGCAACTCTGCCTCAAAAAACCAGGGCTGGGAGTTTGGCTCAGTGGCTTAAGCACCTGCCCTGGCAGGGGTTGTGAGTTCAATCCCCGGTGCCGCAAAAAAAAAAAAAGAAAAGAAAAGAAAGGGAGACTCTATTCCATTACAAACAAATGATAAATGTTTGAGTTGATGGATGACCTAAGTATTCTGAGTTGATCAACATACAATGTATAGCTGTACAAAAACATCCCACTGTATCCTATAAGGTTGTGCAATTGTACTTTTTTTTTTTTTTTTTTTTTTTTTTTTTTTTTTTTTTTTTTTTTTTTTTTTTTTTTTTTTTGGTACTGGGGATAGAACTTACAACTTCATGCTTGCTAAGCAGGTGCTTGTGCTGCTGAGCTAAACCCCTGGACCAAGGTTGTGCAACTGTTATCTGTCCATGGACCTATCTGTCTGATATGTCCACAATTTTAAACAACTATTTACCAGAAAAAGAAAGGAAAAGAAAAAGAAGACAGGAGGGAAGCAATGAGGAAAAAGGACGGAGGTGAGATAGAAAAAAAGAAGGAAAAAAATGAAGGAAAGAAAGAAAGAAAGAAAGATGAAGGGAGGAAGAAATAAAAAAGGAAGGGAGGAACAAAGGAAAGAAGAAGGGAGCAGAGAATAAATAAAAGAGAGAATAAAGGAAGCGAGAGAGATGAAAGGGAGGCACTATAATACTTGCTGATTGTGGTCTAACAAATGAAGCCCTTAAAATGGATTGGTCTTTCCCTAATAAAAAAATTTAAAACATGAGAGAGACTTTACACAAAAGACATTCTATATTTGCTTATTTTGAAAACAGGAGGTTCACAAGCTAAGGAATATGAGTGGGCTCTAACCATGGCACCCAGGCCGCGGCTGACCATAGGCCCTGGCTGGCTGCTAGCAGAGATCTCAGATCCTTGGCTTCAAGTAACTGAATTCTGTCAGCATCCTGAATAAGCCTGAAAGCAGAGCCAGGCATGGGGGCGCTCGCCTTTAATCCTAGCACTCGAGAGGCTGAGGTAGGTGGAGGGTTATGAGTTCAAGGCCCGCTTGGGCTACAACGCGAGCGCAAGGCCGGCCTGAGCTACATAGTGCGACCCTGCCTCAAAAAACCAGGGCCGGGAGTTTGGCTCAGTGACTTAAGCGCCTGTCTGGCAGGCGTGAGGCTGTGAGTTCAATCCCCAGTGCTACAATAAAAAAAAACAAACGCTTGAAAACAGATCCTTCCCAGGAGTTTTCAGAAATGAAAATTCTTGATTATATATTATAAAATTCTGATTTTTGTCTTAGTTGCTTTGACTTTTTTTTTTTTTTTTTTTTTTTTTTTTTTTTTTTTTGGTGGCACCAGGGATTGAACTCATAACCCTGTACCTGTCAGACAGGCACTTAAGTCACTGAGCCAAACTCCCGGCCCTGGTTTTTTGAGGCAGGGTCGCACTACATAGCTCAGGCCAGCCTTGCACTCGAGTTGTAGCCCAAGCCAGCCTCAAACTCACAATGCTCCTCCTACCTCAGCCTCCTGAGTGCTGGGATTAAAGGCGTGTGCTACCACATCCGGCTTTGCTCTGATTTATAAAAATAGAATCTCCATGGACTCTTTAGTTTTTGTGGGTACAGGGTTGTATTTCTCTGATAGTATAAGTATTTCATCAACCTTACTGTGGTTTAATCTACAGACAACAAAACACATGTGTCGTGGAGTACCATTCATATTTCCAAAGCAACAGTATCATTTTACATTACTATCAATTGTGTGAGGGCTCCAGTTAACTCTCTCTCTTTACCAACACTTAGTATTGTTGGCCTTTTTAATTATAGTCATTCTAATGGATGTGGTGGTACCTCAGGATGATTTTAGTTAGTATTTCTATGATGATTCATGGCATTGAACTCTTTCTCATACACTCACCTATATATTTTTTGTGGGAAGTTTATCAAGTTATAAGGGAATTTTGCATATTCCACATATTACCCTTTGTCAGACATACGTACTAAAAGATGTTTTGTTCTTTCTTTTCATTTTCTTAAAAGTATTGTTCAAAGGGGAGTAGTCTTTTTAAGTTATTTTTGATTGATTGATTGATTGATTGATTGATACTGAGGATCAAACTCATGACTTTGCACTTGCCAGGCAGGTGCTTTGCCACTGAACTATATCCCTGACCCTTTTATTTTGATTAGGTTCAATTTATCAATTTTTTTAATGGCTTGTATTTTACGTATACTAGCCAAGAAAAAAACTGCCTACTCTCACTCCATGAAGATTTCCTACCATGCTGCTATCTAAAGTTTTATGACTTTAAAAAAGTTTTATGTTTTGTGTTTCATTCATTTATAGTTAACCTTGCTAAGGCATGAGTACAAGCCAAGCATACTGTTTTCCACAAGAATAGCCATAGTCCAACAGCATTTGTTGAAGAGACTACTCTTTCCTAGTAAATTACCTTTGTATCTTAAAAAAAAAAGACTGTTTCTGCATTTTCCATTGTGTTCCATGATCTGTAAATTGATTCTTATGCCAATTTCACACATCTTAACTGTAATAGTTTTATGGTGAGTCTCAAATTTAACTATTATAAATTCTATGACTTGCTTTTTTTGAAAATTGATTTGGCTATCTTTGCTCCTTTGGATTTCCATACGAATTTTAAAATGGTTAATTTCTACAGAAAGCACTCCTTATATTATTTTTGGGATTTCATGAATATCCTTAATTAAACCTGAGAATTGACATCTTTACCATGTTGAATTTCTTTTTCTTTTTTTCTTTTCTGTTTTGTTTTTTTTTGTTGTTGTTGTTTGTTTTGTTTTTTTGGTACCGGAGATGAACTCAACAACCTCACACTTGCCAGGCAAGTGCTGTGCCATTGAGCTGTATCCCTGGTTCCACCATGTTGAATTTCTCAGTCCATGGATATTGGTATATTCTTCAAGTATTTTCACTTTTCTTCACATTCATTTAGCAATGTTTTATAGTTTTTATTGTATGTCATATATATACGTTATTAAATTTATCTGTATTTAGTATTATTGATCCTATTGTAAATGGTATTGTTAGAACTTCAATTTGTAACATTTCAATGCAGGGAGGGTGAAATACAACTTATTATATGCTGGTTTTGTGTACTTCAACCCTGCTAAACTCACTTATTGTTTCTAGTAGCATTTTTGTAGTTAGCTTATGATTTTTCTACGTATACAGTCATGTTGTCTTCAGATAACACAGCTTTTTTTTTCAGTCTGATCATTATACCCTTCATTTCTTTTTCTTGCCTATTGGAAAACTAATTTTGCACAATATTAAAATAAGTCTTGGGGATGTAGCTCAGGGTAGTACTTGCCTAGCATGCACAAGGCCCTGAGTTCAATCCCCAGTACCACCAAAAACATAAATAAAATTAAGTAAAAAGAGTAGACATAACTAGGATATAAGTAGGAAGCGTTCCTGATTTTGGAAGAAAATTATTTATAAAATTATTTGCCATTAAATACAATGCTACCTGTAAGTTTTATATGGATTCCTTTTTCATTTTTTTTGAGACAAAGTCTCACTACATAGCTATGGTTGGCCTCCAACTTGCAGTGAGCCTCCTGCCTCAGCTTCTCAAAGCCAGTGCAGAAGACCCGATACCTTGCAACTCTGGGGGAGGCAAACACCTCCTACTGTGGGCCAGAGTGCAAAACAAAAGATAAAACAAATGTACCCACACCCTAAGTATAAACATCAGGGATTGATATTCTAAAAAGGTATCCAACTCCTTAGTGAGCCAGAAGAAGCCACTAAACCAGTCCTCTGCAGGCAAAGACCCTGTTCTGTCTTCATGCCCATTTGCCGTGTGACTCACCCACTCGTTTAACCCAGATTTAATCAATGTTACCCAAGCAATTACACTGTAATTCTAATGGTTGACCATAGTTCTGTCCCACCTTACGCCCACCTTGGGAGTTCCCATGTTTTCCCCATCTTGGACCAGTCTCACCTAGTGGTTTGGGTCTATAAAAGTCCTTAGAAAAGGCAGAGTCTTTTGCAACCCACAACCCACTCTCTCTTGGTCAGAAGCTTTTCTTCTCTTAATAAATATAGTATGCTCTTGACCTCTGTTGTACCTAAAATTCATTCTTCGATTTTAGAGAACACGAACTCATACCAGACGTCTAGTAAGCTGGGAGTTTCGTTCCCCTGTATCACTTCCTTTTGCGCAATTATATTTGTCAAGGATTTGCTGTTTCTTGTTTTTGGTTGTTTGGTTTAGTTTGGTTTGGCTTGGTATCAGGAACTGAACTCAGAACCTTGCCTTTCCCAGGCAGGTGCTTGTACTGCTAAGCTATATCGCCAGTCTTCTTGTTACAGGCAAATGAGTCAGACAGAAATATTATAGGCAGTCAGACAGGGCTGGGCCCTCAAGGAACTTGGCACAGAGAACCAGATGTCTTGTGACCTTGAAAGAGACACTCACCTCTTCCTGCGGGCCAAATATCAAGATAAAAGACAGAACAAATA
>RJWM01027431.1:0-27022 GCA_004363535.1 Dasyprocta punctata
GGTAGGCTTGCTTACAGGTCATTATTGCAGGGGGAAGGTGTTAACTTCTCAGGTGTGATGCAAACCTGCTAAGATATAGTGCATATGCAGGCCTCTCTGCAATACCCCTTGGGACTTGGAAGGCAAAAGCAACAAATGCAACTAGAAGATTCTATCACCTGTTTTCTTTGCAGTTAGAAAGTCCTGTATTCATTATGTATCATGAGCATGTAGTAATACAATGTTTTAAATGCAAAAAAATAAAAAGTGTTCTGTCTCTGAGCCAGGTGTGTCATGTCTTCTGCCACCATCTACAGCTGTTATCTTGTGTGTTTATCAGCTTTCTGTCACAATGGTTTTTTTTTTTTTGCTTTTGTTTTTTTTTTTTTTTTTTTTTGTTTTTTTTTTTTTTTTTTTTTTGTTTTTGTTTTTTTTTTGTTTTTGTACAGGGGATCAAACTTAGTACCTCGCACTTGCCGGGCAGTCACTTATGCCACTGAGCCAAATCCCCAGCCCTTCTGTCACAATTTTTAAAAAATACATAAGATCGTGTATAAAGAGAAAAGTCTTATTTTGCCTAGTGGTTTCAGAGATTCCGATCCATCACCAGCCAGAGCTATTGTTTTTAGGCCACTGATACGGATGCTGAGTAGCAACGATGGAGAACATGAGGCAGAGCAAACAGCTCACCTCATAGCCAGAAAGCAAAAGAGAGGAAGAGAGAGGTGCTAAGGTCCTACAGTCTCTTTCAAGGGCATCCCCCGCCTTCCGGTGACCCAAGCACCTCCCAGCGAGCCCACCTCCCAGCAGCAGCAGTACCCTGGAAGTGGCCAAGCCTTCTATACGTGGACCTTTGGAGATTCAACATGCAAACTGTAGTAGCTGGCAAACAATATGAAAACTGAAGATCCTCCACAGTTCCTAACAGTCTAGTGACTCCCACCTCAGTTAGCTACCATCCCAAAGCCACATAAATTTGATATTATGCCTGCTGCCTTTATGTCTGGGTCCTCTCATTGCTCAAGCAAACTGGATTGACTATACTGTTTCTCAGTAGCAGTTACAATTTCAGATGACAGCCACTAAAGCTGTCCAAGGATGGTGGAACCATTTTTTTTTTTTTTAGCACTGGGGATTGAACCCAGTGTTTCACATGTTAGGCAAGCACTCTACCATTCCATCTTATTTCTTTTCTTTTCCTTTCTTTTCTTTTTTTAGATGGGCTCAACCTTGCAACCCTCCTCCCTCTACCTCCTAAGTAGCTGGGACCCCAGCCATGCCCACCATGTGCGGTTATGGTGGCATCTTTTACCAGTATTCTTCTCTGGGCCCCTTAGGGAGATAAAGTTAGAGGTTAGGTGCCTGGGCAGGTTGCACATGAAAAAGACACTCTTGTATCCGTATTCCAAAGTCTTTAGAGTCCTCCCTCAACATCACACCAAGGAAACTTCAACATTTTTACATTTTTTTAGCATAGATCCACTGAATCAAGGTTTCTGTTTCTCTACAATGAGTTCACCAGATCCAGTTAGCATGTTTTCTGAAGAAAAGAGAGTGCTAGAGACCTTACACCGGTAATTAAACATTTGAGCCTAGAAGTCACATATGTGACTTTCCTCAAAATATACCGACCACAACCATTTGGCCCCTCATGAAGGAGTACAGTGAAACATGATCTTTCAGGGAAGCAGAGAACAAGATGCTCATTAGCACCTCATCCCTGTGACTCAGTGTAGCTGATGATGAAGACGGACAATGTCGCACAACATTCACACACCCTAGAGGACAGACACCTTGCCTGTGGATTGTACTTTCATTTCTCCAGAGTTCCTCACATTTTCAACATGGAGAATGTTCTTTGGTTGTTTTCTCCTCAACTCCCTATGTCATGTATATATATAAAGTATCTGTAATGACTAATACTTCAGGTTTCAAGTGGGAGCACGTCTGAATTGACATCAAGTCAAAAATAAGACATGAGCCTGAGCCATTGGCTTGTAAAGTTTAATGCTGCCTTTTGAGTCTGCTAGAGCCAAGTCTTGCAATTCTGGTTCTGTTTTATAGTGGTGTGCTACGGGGTGTGCTCTTTTATGGTTCGGTAATCATATAATAGCTAGTTTGGGAGGGGTGGTTTAGGTTGTCTAGTCATTCAGAGTTCCAAAATCAAGTGTTTAGTTTCTATCAGGACCCAGTAGCAAGCTGAGAATAGTTTTTGTAAATGAAGAATAACTACAGTATGGTCTTTCAAACTGAAAGAGTTTTCTCTATGGATTGGCAGTCTCCAAACACCAGTGCTATATGATCTGCTGGGTCGTAAGACCTAAGTGATACGTCAGCCTGCATCCCGGCCTGGCCAGCGGTGGAGCTGCTTCTTGTTCCAGGACTCACCTAATGGCTATCTCATTCCCATGTTGGTGCAGTATGCCCAAATGTGGCCTTTGTTGTCACTGAAATCTGGAAAGGCTCATCTAACACAGCAGCTCCTTTGTGGCGGATGGTGCAAGACAGTGCTACTGGGTATTTGCGATTACCACAGCACCCATGAATCCTATGTCCGACATAAGTTGCTCAGCCTTATATCCCTGTCTGCATGTTTTATTCAGCCAAGGAGGATAGGCAGCCCGATGGCGCACAGAGGGCAGGTATCTTGCCAGTAATGACCCTTAGAAGAAAGTACATGATGTTGACTGCTTGCATCTCTGTAGTTCCAGATTTTACTTGGATAATAAACACAGGATGAGCCTGTGGTCCCACTCAACTTAATGGTGGACGAATTTGGGCCAAAATTTTATTCCATTTATTTGAAAAAAACTACCTTTATTTTATTGGTACATTTTAGATATACATAGTGATATTTGTCATAGGAAATTTGTACCTGTATATGGTATATCAAGATTTTATTTAATGCCTGGTTATCCATAAGCCACAACTTTGGTGTATGTAACAGTGCCAAGGTCTGGGTATTTCTCTTTTCCCAGTGTACAGTCCCCTGGATAAATAGCCCCTGGTTCATCTGTGGAAGGCTTGGGAGGAAATCCACCATGTATACAAATGGCTGCACTTTAGGGTTCTTCAAGCACCTGTCTTTTACCAGGTGGAGGGGCATTAACTATACACTGGCTTAATCGTGTGAAAGCTATGAATCCTAGCTGTATTGTCTAGTTAGTGACTGCCCTGCAGACCTAAAGTATTCCTCTACTGTGCAGCACAGAACCTCAGTCAGCTGCCCATTAATTTCCTTTCAAAATATTCCTGTTCCTCGTGACACATTGTACTGCATGTATCGAAACTTGCCTTTGCCAGTTAAATTCGACCTACCCTCTACCCATTTGGAATTCTATTTTCCTACTATAATCAGGAAATATAATTTTTGCAGCATCTCCCACTGTTTTTCTTTGGATGTTAAGACAGGCAAATCAAGAAGCTGTCACTGCTGTCAGTTTTTGAAAAGTGACCAGGAATGCTGCTAGAAATCCACAACATTCTTGGACCCCCTCATTCTGCCATATAACCACAGATTAATGGAGCTCACAGAAACACTCTGGGAGATTCTAAATTTTTGACCAATTTTTTTAGACAAACAGAAATACCTGTCACATAATGCTTGAGTGTTAGACTAGTTGGACCTAATTACCTAATAAATGGAATTATTCACTATTTCTGTGGCGAAAGGACACTTTAGTGGTGGCCATTAGTTTACAGACATTTATTAGTATGGCAAACTAGTGCTTGGGTAACCTTGGTTAAAGTGTCCATTGAGATTGCTGCATGTGCATTTTCAATTTCTTCTCTAAGACTGCCATGTAGTGGGTTTTCTGCAATATCTGACATCTTTTAGGGTCCCCCATAGATAAAAGTCTGCAGATGTTAAATAAGGAGAACAAGCGCCTTATATAAATTTCTCTTTTCCTGAAGTGTGTATACATTTTTTGGCAAACTCCGTATATTTCACAATTTTTAAAGAAGAACGTGAAAACAATTCTTAGCTCATGGGCCACACTGAATCATAAGACTCAGTGAACAAAATGATGTGAAATACTCAAAAACTTTTTTCCCAAGTCACTGAAATTCAATTTTAACACGAACATGTTAAAAAGATTTTCATACTTAATGATTATTAAACTAATATAAATCAAGCACTTAGTAGAGTGTCTCAAGAAAATGACTATTGTACTGTAGGATACATTTGTATATCTGAAAAAATAGGTATTTGTTTGCTCTATTAGATTAAGCTCTAAGATACCATTTCCGTTTGTTTTCTCTTCAAATTTGTAGACCTAGCAGTTCTGAGTGCATAAAGTACCTGTCAGAATGTCAAACCCTTTAACACAAGTTCCAAATGTGGAAATTCTGTGTTTTCGCTCGCTTTGAAAATTAAGAAATAACTCCATAAGGATCTAAAACCTAGCAGTGCTGAAAACTAGGCAGAAGTTCGTCCTCCGATGTCTTCGCATTCCAAGTGGAGTCCATACCCACATCTGGGTACAGACTAGTCATACCAACACCCCCCACCTCTTTCCTTTCCACTAACCTCGGTGTGCCGGGCATTGGCCCCGCCCCTTGCAAATGACCAATCAGAGAGGGAAGAGCGAGCGGATGGGGCGGGCCCAGGTTCGCGCTGAGGACGAATCACCTGCCTCAGACAGCAAAGGCGGAAGCGGAAGAGGACCCACTGTCGGGGTTTGGCCTTGGCTAGAGCTTTAGGGGTTGTCCCGTGTGAGATAGTGTTTAAATCCCAGAGCTTTACGGTCTGCAGAGTGAGCAAAGAGACGCCTGAACGTGTAGGAGGCAGGAAGCTCAATCCCCAGAGAAAGGCGTGATCAGGGAGCTGCGGAGCAGAACCGCTCAGGGTCGCTAAAGGCGGGTCTCGCTCCGCCCCAGTCTCCTCCAGGCCATGGTGCAAGAGGATCTCTGAGTGATCCCCAGGTGAGAGTAGCGCCCCGCCCCGGGCCTCCCCAGCCGCAGGGTCAGATAGGTTTGGGCTGAGAAGGAAAGGATGCCGCCCGCGCTGCTCCCTGGTAGCACCTCGAGCGGTCGCAGTTACAACCGCAGAAAGCACAGCCTCGGCCGAGAAGACGGCTCGCGCTGTTGGTAAAGTCGCCCGCCGGCTCTTTCTCCGCAGTCCGCGAGCTGACCAAACCAACGGACAGGGCTCCCCATTACGGTCTTCTTCGAGCTCCTTTTCCTTGGTACTAGGAGCTGATTTATGAGGCAACATGCCTTGCACGTGTACTTGGAGGAACTGGAGACAGTGGATTCGACCTTTAGCTGTGGTCATCTACCTGGTGTGCATAGTCGTTGCGGTTCCTCTGTGCGTGTGGGAATTACAGAAATTGGAGGTAAGGGGACCCTGCACAGCTTCTACCTTTTCTTTTATCTAAGCTTGGGGAAGAGCCCCTTCCCGCATCTCTACTCCAGACACCCAGACTTGGTATCCGAAAATGCCCTCCTGTAAATGAGGCCTCTCTTTGGGCATAAAGCTGTATGATTTCTTGTTTGCTGTTCTTCAAATGATGCTACAGGTGGAGATGTGGGACCGGATGAACCAAACAGTTCGAATATTTTAATGTAACTGCCTAAAAGTGCTTTGTTTTGCAAATATTTACCAATCCCCCGAAAGTTAGGTAATTTTATTCCTGAAGTCTGATCTGATGTTAACTTGATCAGGTAAACTACCCTGAAACTCACGTATTGAATTTTGTTAGCTTTTAACTGGCTTCCCAAATTAAAGGATTCTGGCTTCACTTTGTTGTTTTTACTTTTGAAATTAGCTTTAACCAAAGCAAAAAGGTTTTGCGAAAAGTCCCTTGCATATTTTTTGATGTCATTTTCATATTGTAAAGTAATACAAGCCAGAAAATACCGAAGTAAATGCTTACCTAAGATACATACTTTATAAAAACGTATAATGAACTTTAAACTCTGAGCTAATGAAAGCCACTGAGAAGCACTTATTTTTTACAAGTTCTCTGACCCGACTATGTTTTTTTTTAGGCCCTTTATTGTAGAAATAATTTTTAAATAGTTAAACAATGTAATACATATTTATATTCTGGCTGTTTCTTAAACTATTGCTTTACTTTCTTATACTGACATAGACAATATAGTTATTTTTAAAGACTGTATAATACTCTGTAACATTAAATGTTTCCTTTAACAAAGGAGGTATATAGCAATAGTCAAGTTGACTTTAGCTAATGAGTATCAGGCTAACATGTTTTTTTTTTGTTGTTTTTTTTTTTTTGCGGCACCAGGGATTGAACTCACAACCTCACGCCTGCCAGGGCAGGCGCTTAAGGCACTGAGCCAAACTCCCGGCCCTGGTTTTTTTGAGGCAGGGTCACACTATGTAGCTCAGGCCGGCCTTGCGCTAGCGTTGTAGCCCAAGCCAGCCTTGAACTCACAACGCTCCGCCTACCTTAGCCTCCCGAGTGCTGGGATTAAAGGTGTGTGCCACCACTCCCGGCACCAGGCTAACATGTTAATCACGTTATGGGTGTCCTCTTTTTTCATCTCCTCGTTCCATAATAAAAGCCCTTATTTTTAAGTCTGATCATCAAGGTCCAATGTGATGTGGCACCACTTTTCCCTCAGACCATCTCTCTTCAAGTTCTAGGCTTCAGCAACAACACTGTCTTGTTCCTACATGCTGGGCTTGCTCCTTCCTCAGAGCCTTTTTACTTCCCATTCATGGAATGGCCTTCCTGCAAATAGTATTACTTTCTGCCCTTCAGATTGTCACTATTTAGAGTAGTGCAAGCTTCCTCTGTTCAATTCTTCATATTCCTTTCTCTGCTTTGTCTTTTTTCTTGAGACTTATCATCATCTACCACTATACACTGTATCTGTTTTAGTCTTGTCATTTCCTCCTTCTGCTCAAAGGACTGGTGCTTGAATTAAAAAACATCAAGTCCCAGGAATTAGTTAGACGTGCACACTGTATGGTGGGAGATATAAAAACGTGACACCTAGCTGGGCACATAGGTGGTGGCACACACCTGTCATCCTAGAACTCTGGGAGGATGAGGCAGGACAGTATGTAGTTCACTACAAATGCCCTGGGTTCAATTATTCTATCCCCACTACGACCACCGCCAAGAGAAAAACCAAAAAAAAATCCAAAAGAAACACCTCCTTTCTTGGAACTTAGGGTAAAGAGACAAATGCAGTGACACAAAAAAAAGTAAAATAAAATGGTATAAAATGCTGTGGAGGACACTATCATAGGTCTTTGAAGTTATCAGGGAGGGCAGTCTTATTATGCAACCTCAGAGGACCATTCTGCCAGCTGTTGCTAAGTGGAAGTGAAGTGAGGAAGCCCTTTGTGCTAGCTGAGAGTCAGTGCCTGATCTCGTGGTCCAAATCAGGACTGCAGAATTGAAAGTGGAAGTTGGTTTAAGCATCCTTGGAAGTGAACAAATAGCACTCAGTAGCAGATTGGATTGGGGAGAAGAGACAGAGAAAGAGAGAAAAAAATCAAACATGATGCCAACCTTTTGGGCCAGAACAACTGAATCAGTGGAGGTGCTGGTTAATGAGATAGAAGATTGAGGTTTGAGAGAAATCCAGTTCCACTGTGGACGTTAGTGTAATGAGAGACAATCAAATGAGCATGTCAGATAAGCAGTTGGATATGCCAGTGTAGAGCTCAGAAAGGTTTGCACTATAGATACAAATGTGAGGATTTGTCTTAATCAGTTCCATTATTCATAAGAAAATATCATAAACTGGGTGACTTACAGAATGGAAATTTATTGTCTCACAGTCTCATTTTGTTCTGTTTTGTTCTGTTTTGTTTTTTTGAGACAGGATCTTGCTGTGTAATGCAGGCTGGCCTTGAACTCACGAGGCTCCTCCTGCCTCAGCCTCCCATGTGTGATTACATGTGTGCACCACCACGCCCAGCTGTCTTTCATTTCTTGGACCTATTTGGAATCCAGTGTCAAATTGCCAGCATGGTTGACATCTAGGAGAGGCCTTGCTTGGGTTGTATATAGTTGAGTTCTTTCTTTGTACTTTTATGTTAGACAGAGAACCCTCTGGTGTCTTTTCATCTTGTAAGGCCACAGCCAACCGTATTGGGTTAGCACTGCATACTTATGACCCACTTAACCTAAATTGCTTCCTAAAGGCATTATTTCTGAATAGAATCAATCACATTATGGGTTACAGTTTCAACATGGATGGGGCGGGATGAGAAGGCTTCCGTCCACAACACAACTGTCAGAATATAGTGCTATTCAAACCCATTAGGATGGACAGGATTATAAAAGAGAAAATGAAATGGCAAAGGGCCTAGCACTAACATTTAGAGGTCAAGTAGCAAAGTAGGAATTTACAAAGCAGCCAACAGAGCAATCAGTTGCAAAGTGATAGCCAGCAGTTTCAAGGAGGACAGATTGAACAATGTCCATTGTGCTGCCGTCATATCCATTGTCTGAGGAATGATTATAGGTGAAAAGGAGGAATCAGCAGAGAAAGATGAGTTTTTGTTCACATTTGTTTTGAGAATACTGTTTTAAGAGAACTAAGAAATGGATGACTTAATAGATGGAAAAGAATACAAGACTTCGTAGGTTTATCTTTCTTGTAATTTGTCTTTAAAGCCACTAACTATAGCATGTCCCCAAGATTTAACCATAGCTATGATTTCATTTAATCTTCTTAAAAACCTTGAAGAACAGGAAGTAACCTCATTTTATAGAAGTGAAAACCAAGGCAGAGAGATTCTTGGCTGAAGTGATGTTGTGCTAAGTGTTTTATGTACACACTATCCTTACCATTCTCATCCTGCGTTAACTGAGTTTACCTGTGTGTGTCTAAAATCCTTAACACTTTGCCCAGCAAAGAATAGGTGCTCAATAGGTTGAGTTACTGCTGTCATTTTTTTAAATGATCAGTGTCGGAATTGCGTTGGCTTGGAATTCTTTTCTTGTGCAATAGCAGTTCAGATGGGATAAAGCTCTCAGTTGAATACCTAAGGCAACATCACGTGTCAGTGACATGCTAGATGTACTTTGACTTATATTTAGGAACATTTTATATGAAAAATACCTGTCCTTCAAACACTGGAATCACAATGCTCACTTGGGAGAAGTCCATGGGAACTGAGATGACAGGAAAGAGGAGGTTTAGACAGTTGATCCCATGCAAGGTGACCATCGGTACTATTTAAACATTTCCCTCCCTGTGTGACTTGACTGAGCATGTGGCGTTGACCCCACGGTGCCCTGTAGACTTTTCAGCTTGACCTCTTTGCTCTGGCGGCCCTGCTACCTCACCACCAGAAGGAGGGACCCCGAAACCGCTGTCTGTTCATCTCCACTCGTTTTGAACTGTTTGGCTAACAGAGAGTTAACTTACTCCTAGATGCTTGTCTTTTATGTTTTTTTTTTTTTCTTTCCTTTCTTCTTTTCTCAAATTACTTTAGAAAAAATATCTACTTTTTTTGGGGGCGGGGGGACCGGGGATTGAACTCACAACCTCATGCCTGCCAGGCAGGTGCTTACACCGCAGCACTAAATCCGCAGCCCTATTTTGTGAGACTGGGTCTCCCTATGCAGTTCAGGTTGGCCTTGGACTCACTTTGTAGCCCAGGCTGGTCTCAAACTCACAACGATCCTACTGCCTCAGCCTCTCGAGTGCGAAAAAAATATCTATTTCTGTCTTCCTCATTTTGTGACCCAAAAAGAGACAAATTTAAGAATAATGTTTATGGTATCTTTATATCACTATGCCTCAAAACTGAATAAATTATTGAGGTAAATATATATTTGATTGTAATATTATATTGCTACAGATGTGATACTGACAATTTATAATGTTGCATAAATATATACACACAAAATAAATTTCTTATGCATAGCTTTAAAATCAAAACAACTACAAAACTAGTAATTCAAATTAAAAACATTAATACAGACAGATGTTTTTTTGGAAACTAAATTGACATGTCAAGATGATACTGACTCTGGGGTGCAAGATTCTTTTTAAATTCCACAGGACTATACTGTGATGACTTATTCCTCCAGTCACTTGTTTTATGATTGTTTGAAAAACAACTTTCTTTCCTAAGCACACAGTGAGGATGCTTGGCCTCCATTACTCCCAAGCTCATCACCCCCCGTTAAGTCTACCACCCAGTTCTGGTTTTTGGCACCAGCATAACCACTGCAAGCAAATGTGGACTTTCAAACAACTTGCATTTCCATTCTTAAGGGTCACATTTTACTGGAGAAACTAGAATGTGCTTGTTGTTTTCTGAGATCATTGTTGAATGCCAGTTTTTTATTTTTATGTGAACATTCTATTTTAAATGAAATCAAGGGAGACAGAAAGGCCTGGAAAACGAGTGCCCCTTGGAATCTTCACTTCTACATATCTGCTTTTCACGTTTTCTAAATGTTTTAATGTGGAAAGTTATTGTTATAAAAATACACTTGTTCTCCGTACTTTTGTTTTCAGTCTCTTTAATCTTTGGCTCCAAGTAGGGGGAAAATCTTGTTCAAAACAGTGAGGCTAAAATTGTAGACTTCAGTTCTATCTTAATTTTAACTGCACATACCCTTTTAATACCACAAGTAATTACCATTTTCCTTAAAAAAAAAAAAAAGGATTCCATCTTTAAGGCAGAATTTTAAGTTAGTGTGAAATTCATTCCCTGAAGCCTCTCAGAAAAGAACAGAGGTTCAGATAAATTTGTTTTTACCAGAAATCGACTTACTTCAGCTGTACTTTAAGATGAGATGACTCCGAGTGTATTTTTAGAAACAGCTCTTAAAATAAAATATTGATCAGGTATTTACCTAGTAAAGGCATTAGGAACTTTTAAAATGATAACATCTGAAGTGGATGCTCTCTGTGTGAAAAGTAGTATCTATTCCAGTTTGACCGATTGAGAGAGTTAAGGGAGGACTGATGTGAAGAACTTAGACCAGTCACTCCCAGTGTTCACTGTTGTTTTCATGCGACAGTTTACTAAAATGCCTAACAGTAAAAGCCGGGCGTGGTGGGGAAAATCTATGATCCCGACAGTGTGGGAGGTTAAGGCAGGAGGATCAGAAGTTTGAGCCCAGCCTGGTCAATTTAGCAACTTAGCAAGACTCTGTCTCAAAATTTTATTTTATTTTATTTATTTATTTTTTTTTTTGCGGCACCGGGGATTGAACTCACAACCTCGCGCCTGCCAGGGCAGGCGCTTAAGGCACTGAGCCAAACTCCCAGGCCTGGTTTTTTTGAGGCAGGGTCACACTATGCAGCTCAGGCCGGCCTTGCACTCGCGTTGTAGCCCAAGCCAGCCTAAGCCAGCCTCGAACTCACAACGCTCCGCCTACCTCAGCCTCCCGAGTGCTGGGATTAAAGGCGTGCGCCACCACGCCCGGCTCAAAATTTTAAAAAAGGGTTGGGAGTATAGCTGAGGGCAAAGGCCCTGCAGTTCAATTCCCAGTGCAGGGGGAGAAAATGCTTTATAGTAACATTGGAAGACAATGTTAGTAGATTTTTTTTTCCTTTGTGTGCATGGAAGCAAAAGAATAAAGCATTAAAAGTTATTTAGATTTAACTTAGAGAAAACGTCAAGGCTTCTGTACATCTTCAAACAACTATCAAAAAAAAAAAAACTGAGAATAAGCTGGGGGAATGACATGATGTTAGCACTGTTAATATATAAAAAGCTGCTCGAAAAGGCTTGATAAGGGAAACTGTTCAACCCCTTGAGAAAAAATATGCCCCCTCCCTCCAGAAAACACAAATAGGCTGTTTGTTTTGAAGATAAAATAAAAATAGCCATTAATTATTTAGAAAATATTGAGCTTCATTTGTAATCAAATGAAAATTTAAGAAGCAAACATTGTATTGAACTCTTTACTTATAATCTTTGCTAATGTGTTCCTTTGTTTCACAAGGTTGGAATACACACCAAGGCTTGGTTTATAGCTGGAATCTTTTTGCTGTTGACTATACCTATATCGCTGTGGGGAATCCTACAACACCTCGTGCATTACACACAACCTGAACTACAGAAACCAATCATAAGGTCCATTTCTACTTTGAGTCTCCTAATGTTGTGTTGGCTTCTATCATAAATTCAGCATAAAATGTTTAAATTTATTCTTTGCTTTCCAAACAGGGTTCTTTGGATGGTACCCATATACAGTTTAGATAGCGTAAGTATGTTTCATTTTGTTTCATTAGCAAAGAATTTGTTTGATGATACTGCTTACTATAGAATGCTGAAGGTCGTGAAAGTATGTTATTGCCAATGAGTTTAATAAAAACAAAAAGATTCACTTGTTTTTAATGTTGATATGGAGATAAAGTATAATAGAAGATGAAAACTGCAGATATTTTAAATTTTCAAAAATCTGTAACACTTAGCTGAATTTTGTAAATTTTCAGATTATTAGTTCTTAGTCCTTTAAAGAATAATATTTTAAACTACAGTTGTAGTTTGCTATCCACAGAGGATTGGTTCCAAGACCCCCCAGAGATACCAAATATGCTAATGCAGCTTCTACATACAAAATAGGTAGCGTTAGCATGTGACCTATACACAGCCTTCTGTATACATTCAGTGTTCTCTGTACCTTCAGTCTGCTCTAGATGACCTATAGTACCTACTATACCTGACCCATAGCACCTGTAAATGCTATGTAAATAGTAGCTATGCTTTATTGTTGAGGGAATAATTACCCCTCCAATCTGTACATGTTTATTAGATGGAAGGTTTTCATTTCTTCATTGCAAATATTTTTGATCTAGGTTTGATGGAACCCACAGATTCTTGATATGGATGGTAGACTGTACATTATAGCCCTTTTTATTTATTAAATCTTTCATTTGATCTAAAACTTTTTTGAATTAATGGTTATAGCTACTGCTTTAATTTGATTAGATATAAAGAAAATGTCTACAGCATTTTCTATGCTCATGTAAAGAAAATTTTCAGATTTCATTTCAGAACTCAGTTTAGCTTAGCTCATGTTCATTATTACTGCAAACATGTATCTTTTTCTTTATCTGTGTTAGATGTTTAGTGGTTTTGAAAATTAGTTTCTTAGGGCTTGGGATACAGCTCAATGACAGAAAGTATACACATACTTCACAGATTATCTGGTAACCATTATAATGATAAATTATAGAGCATTTATTGTAAGTATGTGACAAGACATCTCAAGTAACTTATTTTGAGTATCATGAATTAGGGTGGTAATTTTATCTAAGCTTCAACCATTTTTAACTTTCTGTGCTTTCTCATAGTGGGTAGCTTTGAAATATCCCAGGATTGCAATATATGTGGATACCTGCAGAGAATGCTATGAAGCTTATGTCATTTACAACTTTATGATATTCCTTACCAATTATCTAACTAATCGATATCCAAATCTGGTATTAATCCTTGAAGCCAAAGATCCACAGAAACATTTCCCTCCGTTATGTTGCTGTCCACCATGGGCTATGGGAGAGTAAGTATGGTTTTCATTCTTTTCTGTTTTAGATTTATTTAATCAGTTGTTTATTACCATTCGATTCTCTGCAAGACAGAGCAGGGCAAAAGGAAGAGACTCAGTCCCTACCCTGATGTAGCTCATAGTCACATTTGAAGACTAACAAAACACATTTTTATAATCCATATTACGGTTTTTTACATTGTTCATCCAAATATAAAAAAGTTCACCAATGCACTGCAGGAGAAAACCTTAGAAATCATTTAAGCAACACCTTTGAGAATCAAGTTTTGCAGATCTTATACTTGAAAGACTTGGCGAGAACATAATCTAAGTGGAAAAACAGCAGACGATATGAAACAGGAGCAACAAATAGCAGTGTTTATCTAGTAACATTTAGTTTGCCCTATTACATGTTCATGTAGATAGTAAAAAAAAAAAAAAAAAACACAAGGCCTATGTCATTTAGACCTTTCATTCTGAAATGTAAATTGAGGTTAAGATTGTATTTATTACACATAGGAACCACTGGGTATATTTCAGCAAGGAAATACTAGGCAGTTCTAATAGTCTGTTTGTGAAATAAGCTGAAAAACGGGATGAAATTGAAATAAGAATAAGACAGAGACAGAAAGAGAATAAGAAAAAGACAAGAAGAAAATGCAACTGAAGAACCAACAGAACTTGACCTCTGCCAGATGGGGAACAGGGAAGCTACAAGCTAAGGAAGACGGAATGACGTGGAGGCGTAGCAGTCAGTGCAGACATAAACGTGGGGGTGGCAGCATTGCCTCACATGTGGCGCAGAACCGTTTTTGTAACATTCTTCACATTGTTCTTGCACACTTGAGATCATAAGGAATTACCTGGGTTTTTAAAAATAATAACCCGCACGCCTTTAATCCCAGCACTCGGGAGGCTGAGGTAGGCGGAGCATTGTGGGTTCGAGGCCGGCTTGGGCTACAACGCGAGCGCAAGGCCGGCCTGAGCTACATAGTGTGACCCTGCCTCAAAAAACCAGGGCTAGGAGTTTGGCTCAGTGCCTTAAGCGCCTGCCCTGGCAGACGCAAGGCTGTGAGTTCAATCCCCGGTGCCACAAAAAAAAATAAAAATAAAAAATAAAATAAAATAAAAATAATAATCTCTACTAATCTGTTTATTCAGTAAAAATGTATTGACCACCTAGTATATGCCAGTGTAAAAAGATAGTGTGATACACAAAACAGACAGAGCTCAGGAACTTAGTTTAATTAGAAGGGTAAGAAGTTAATGAAGATATAAACAGCTACTTATTTCAGGAAATGCAGTGAAAGAAAGAGGACGGCATAGGACAGTACTAAGGTAAGGACAGACTCTTTGGATTGGGGATCAGGAGGAAACACTATGCAGGAGGTACTGTCCTTGATTCTAAATACAACAAGGATGAATGAGGATTTTTAGCAGATTGAGGGGTCAGTGTATACAGAATTACTAAGGGGAGCTATGAAAGGAGGAATCTTATTGAATGGACATAATAGGATTTTTTGGTAAAAGCCAACAAGATTCTTGCTTAGACACGCAGGGTCAGGGATGACAGACTTGATTCAGCATAGGAGAGCTCCCTTGTCAAGGGGTGGGAGTGACTCAGGGTTCTTTGCACAGTCGGACTTAAAGCAGACCAAGGACAGTGACTGAGCGTGAGATCTCAAGAAGAGGGCTCAAAGGAACTTGTCTAAAGTGTGGTCATTAAAGACCTGTCAAAGAGAAGCCATTGCTGGATGACATAAAAAGAACTGGTAACTAAATTTTTCAGTAGTTGTGTTTTTGTGAGCTAAATTGGAAGTGGGAGAAATAAGAGATTGCAGTTGCCTATTACATATGATGGTGGGGGCGGCATCCTGGCTTTGACCAGGTCTCTTCAATTAGTAAAGAACCGGAAAAGAAGAAAATAAAAAAAATAACCTGAGATTAGGCTCTAGCTGCTTCTTCAGACTGACTCTCAATTAGCTGGTGCTCAAACCCAAAGTCTTGTATAAATGATATGCTCAAAATTCTCAAATTCTGTATCTATGCATGTGATTTGTTCCTAACTATGTACTATAGGTATTTTTTTGTTAAATCTGTAATGGTTGAGTTCATTTTTAACTGAGACTTGAATTTTGACAACTGCTAATTGAATAATGTGACCTAGCAATGTATCCATAATATAACGTAATTTCTTGCCTTTGAAAAAACATTAAATGGTAACCAAAATTATACAGCTTAGTAGTAATAAAACTTTATTCTATGTATTAAGTACATTTTAGGTTATTCATCTCCTAATTGATAATGCATGTTTTATATGATAATTAATCAGGCAGTGCTGTTCATGATAATTCAGCATAATGTTTTAGTTTTAAGATTCAAGCTCTGGAAAGTTTGCAGTTGGTAAACAATAAAAGCAGTTAGCTTTTTATACTCTGATATCTGCAGCATTAGTGCTGAGTACAGTCAGTTTTCTTTGGAATGAACTTTCAGGATTTGGTAGGTAGTTCACGGAGGCAAGAGAAACACTTAGGGACTCAATACATTTGTATGTCTATAACTGAAGCAGATGTTATTAAATAGTACTAACCCTTATTATTTGATTGTTCCTCCCTCTCTCTCGTTTAAAAGTGAGTTACAGCCCACTAAGTTGAACTTTACAGTTTGAACTGCATTGTTCTAGGTATCTACCTTGACATGAATATGGCAGGTCTTTTCAGTTTTGTTCAGCTTTGCAAGTTAGTGGCAAATTGTTTTGCGAAGTGTACTAAATTACTCTCCACCAACCCTGTGAGATAGTTCTGTTGAGCAACCTCCTTGCTTTGGAATTACCCAGGCTAAGAGAATATGCAGTGGTACAGCACTGCGGTCTTCATTTAGATTTCCTTGATGAGTAATCTGGTTGAACATCTTTTTATGTTTATCACTTGTTCTTGTCTTTCAAAGGAGTGTGTGATTCTTATTATTTCTGATGGGCTGCCAGTCTTGTGGATTTATATGGGCGCTTTAAAACTTGGCAGTGCGTTCTTTGATCTATTAAGTGACTCGTTTTTGACATGCTGTGTCATTTTCACTGGATCTTTTGATAAACTTTTTTTTTTTTTAGTATTAGCATAGTTGAATTTCTCAATCTTTTTTTGTATTTAGAACCTTTGGGGCCTTGTTCAAAAAATTCATCCCCATCCCAGGATTATAAAAACAGTTGCAGGTGCTTTTCTTAACAATTCAGTGCTTTACTATTGACTTAACATTTAATTTGTCTGCAGTTGAGAGACTATGTGTGTGTGTGTGTGTGTGTGTGTGGTGTGAGCTAAGAATGCTGTTTCGCTTTATTCTTTTAGATAACTGCCCGAGCACCATCCTCTGCCTTTTGCCTCACTGACTGGTGTTGGCACCTGTCGTATGCTGTATTTCCATCTCTATGGGTGTGTTTCTTTTTTTCTGTTTTATTAACTTTTCTGTTCAGCCAATTTCATATATTAGCTTTTATAGTTTATTTATAAACCTTAAGATAAAGAGCAAGTGCCCAAACCCTACTGTCTGAGCTGTTCTTATGTCCGCTCACACAAGGAGTGGTCAAAAAATATAGTGAGCTGGGCGTGGTGGCACACATCTTTAATTCCAACACCTTTAATTACAGCCTGAGGTGGGTGGAGCGTTGTGAGTTCGAGGACGGCTTGGGCTACAATGTGAGCAAGGCTGGCCTGCACTACAAAGTGTGACCCTGCCTCAAAAAATAATAGGGCCAGGAGTTTGGCTCAGTGGCTTAAGTGCTTGCCTGGCAGGCACGAGGTTGTGAGTTCGATCTCCAGTACCGACAAAAAAAAAAAAAAAAATTATATATATGAGTATTTAAAGTTTTTTCTTATTACCATAAAAGATGCATTGCCCTTAATCCCCATCAAACTACTCCCCCTTGCTTTGAACACATTCATCTCATTCTTACCACTTTCTGAAGCAGTTCCTCCTGGAAGTCCTCTTTTGTGAATGTCTTTAGATGCACTGTTTGTGGCTGCCTTGATGTCCTGAATCGATTCAGAATGTTTACCTTTCATGGTCATTTTGACTTTGGGGAAGAGCCGGAAGTTGCATGAAGCCCCTGATCTGCTGAGTAAGGTGGATGAGAAATCACTGTAACGTTTTATGAGCCGGTCTTTCAATTGGATGGTGATCAGCAGCATTTTGATCACACCTTATAAAGTCAGGAAAAAGGACTTCCATAACTGCTTCAGAAAGTGGCCAGAATGATAGGTAAGTGGGTTTTTTTGAAGTGAGGGGAAGTATTTTGAGGGAGATTCATGTATTTTCTACTATAATAAATTCTTTAAACATTTACTATCTATGTGAATCACACTGTTTGTGTGTACAAAGTCCAACCAGACTGTGGAGAGCGCCCCCTCTCTCCACCATTCACAGGAGCGTGTGTAGCGGGGAGCAGTCACGTCCCATCTCCGACTGGAGGCCAGAGAGACTGGTGTCTCACAGTCCTCTCCAAGAGCCTGCCCCTGGGCGACCGGGGGACCTTCCACAAGGTCCCACTTCTTAAAGGTTCAATACCACCCTGAGGACCAGGCCCGTCTCCATCTTTGAGGGAGACCTAAGTCACAGAAAAGCCCAGTGCAACTCTTAACCCCCACCACACACACTACCACCGGGGATCCTGGTTGAATGTGGGAAGGAGCCAACTGAGCGCAGAGAAGGCACTTAGCTTAGGAAATCCCGGTAGTTCTTTTTCGGGTCTAGTAACCTGCCACCTCAGGTTGTGCAGCACACTGGCTGTCTTCTTAGTCTACATAGAATGCTTCCAGTTCTCCCGATCAAGGTACTAAAGAGGTGTTTACCTGCAGAGCAACTTGGTGTAACTTTTAAGGGGGCTTTTACATGGTTCTCAGGACTTGTTTTGGTAGCTGTTTGGGGGCTTTTCTGTTTGAATCAGTCCTATGCTTGAGTGAACCTAACAATAAAATCTTTTATGTAGGATGTTTGTTTTGTCTTTTCAGAGTATCAAAACAGTGACACTCCTTTTAATATTTAAATACCAGACTTGAAACTAAATCCTAAATGTAAATAATATTTTCTAAACATGCATTCACACATACATACACACACACACACATGAATGCACAAATTCATTACTCAGTTTTTGTTTCAGAAAAACACAGTGTGTTAGTAAGCTTTCTGTCACTGTGACAAAATACCTGAGGTACTCAGCTTAATAAGGGGAAGGGTTTACTTTGGCTCTCAGTTTCCGAGGTTTCAGTCCATGGTCACTGGCACTGTTGCTTTGGATGGTGGCAGAATAATACATCATGATGTGAGCATGTGGCAGAGGAGGCCTGTTCACCTCACAGCAGCCAGGAAACAGAAGAGGCCAGAGTCTCAGCATTCCCTTTAAGGACATCTCCCTCACCATGAACTGACTTCTTTCCCCTCAGCCACACCTTCTAAAGGTTCCACCACTTCCCAGCAGTGCCATAGGCTGGGAACCGAGCCTTTAACACATGGGCCTTTGCAAGACATTGCAGATCCAAATGTAGCAGGGACCCACTTCTGTTCCTTTTGTTCTGTGTGGCACTGTTCTATAACTCAAGGCTATACAAAAAGCGAGATCTTTCAGATGCTCTTCTTGTAGAATAATTTTTAAAATGGTATTTAGAGGATTTGCTGCCATTCAGGATAGCTGAATTGAAGGAGTTAAATATAAATACGGTATCATTTATCAGAGTGGTTTTCATTTAGAGGCTGTGAGGATGTTCGGATGCTATTTAAATCAGTAGTGAAGTGCTGAGTTCTTTTTCTTTTGCAGGGTGTTGCTGTTTAGGTGCAAACTGGGTGTACTGCAGTACACAGTTGTCAGACCAGTCACCACCATCGTTGCTCTGTAAGTGCAGATTCTACCATCATTGTTCTAAATCCTTGTACCCTGAAGTACTGAGTGGAAACACAGTATGAATTGTAAATAAAACAAGGCTAGACTGCTGTAAAAATCTCAGTATGTAAAAGCCTTACTCTGTTAAGATAAATGACTATCAATAGGCAAAGAATCAGCAGGGTTTACGTCCCCTCTAGAGTATGCCATAAAGCATTTTCAAAAAGGTGCTTTTTCAAATGTGAACTTTCACAAAGCTTTGCATAAAGTATGCGACTTCAGATGACTACATGAATTTATTCTGAACATAGTTAAATGAGATCATATTGGGAACACTAAAAAGTCGTGTTTTTCTTCAAACACTGTCAAAATTTTTAGAACTTGAGGTAAACATGGGATATTATTAAGCTACCTGGTAAAACTGTTTCCTAAAAATTGAAGAACATCAAGTAATTAAAGCTAATAGATTGCATGCTTTATCTATTAGTCCTAGCATTCTCCATGCTCACAAAGGAAAGATGGAAAGATAGGTAAAAAAATAATATAATAAAAATAAAAATTTTCAATTCTTTATATATTTCCTTTGAGCAAGGAATTATTTAGCCAACTAAGACTAGTACATCTCTTTATGAAGATGTGCTTTATTTCTCTGCAGCTTAGAAACTGGATATGCATACAACTTAATACTAACTGAAATTTATTTGAAGGAACCGGCTGTTATTATTTACCTCTAAGATGATTTAGGGGGAAAGGAAAACTGAGTTATACTTAAACATGTTTAACAGTCAACCTTTTCAAAATCAGGCATAGCTTTTTTGAAGTTAATAATTAATCTTTGTTTCAATGTATTGGTCTTACTTTATTTCCTTCAAGTTGGCAGAATAATCATGGTAAATTTCCAGAAAAATAATTTTGAATCATCTGTGACCAAAGCCGAGAATTTCTATACAGTCATTCAAATAAACTGACTTCTGAGTTTAAGTACTGCTGTCACTATACTTTAAAATACATGATTTAATCTTAAAGTTGTCCCATTTTATCATGTTTTGTAGAATCTGTGAGCTGCTTGGTATATATGATGAAGGAAATTTTAGTTTTTCAAATGCGTGGACGTACTTGGTTATAATAAATAATATGTCACAATTGGTAAGTACATACTCATCATAATTATGAGTTTGTCTCCATAGTTATTTTTAGGCATAGTTTCTTGGAATAATTGCTTCTTTTTCATCTTGAAATTTATACAAAGATTGAAAAAACTATACATACATATACAATATGAAGATACACTGACATCTTTGTTGTTTGATGACTCATACTCTGACCTGTTGATCGTGTCTGTTTATCTCTGATTCTCATTGCGTAGCTTTGTCAGTCTGTCATGAATAAAAGCAGTGCTCCCTAAATAACAATAGAAAAACACATACACTGGGCATATTCTGTAAGAGAAGCTAATTGGTATACAACTGGTCAGGTTTAAATAAAAATGGGATAATAAAATTCTCTGATATTACATAGTTGAAATCAAAGGAAATTGAGACTGCCATGATTCTAGAAACTGAAATGTTCTGATACCTATTTGATCCTGTGGATTTAAAGTGTGTGCATTTGATTTAAAAATCTTTGGCTAGTGCTTTCACGGAATAATTTAGATGCAGTACATGGTAATAGAGCTTTGTAATAAAAATGACCAGCTGTCCAAAGCTTTTCCACATGTTCATCTTCTTTGTGACCAGTAATTCTTTTCCCAGGCAGGTATTCTTCGTTTTTTGTTGTTGTTGTTTTGTTTTTTGAGCTATTAATTCAGGTTGGCCTTGAACGCACTAGGTAGCCTAGCAATCCACTTGGCTTAGCCTTCCAAGTGCTGGAATTATTCTAAATAAATAATCAGATGTATTTGCTTTGAAAATAAAGCCTAATATTTGTAGCAAAAGCATGAAAACAACTCAAAGCCAAGTGATATACTGTTAAATATATTATGATCTTTCCATTGGCCAAAATATTAGTTCTTTACAATACTCCATATAAAATATGCAAAATTGTATATTTAGTTCATGGCATCTGTTTAAAAATCCAGCTTATATTTGAGGGTATTGATCAGTGTAAACATCTTGTTGAGTATGTGTCAGATCCTGGGTTCGATCTGCAGCTCTGTTAAAAAAAAGGAAAAAAACCACAAGTGTATGTGTACAAAGAAATGGTCAGTAGAGTCTAAACTTTGTATGTCCTTTATTGCTTTCATATTCTGAAGTATTTTAAATGAGCATCTTATCATTTTAATGGAAAAAGTAAACTTAGGAAAATGGTCTTGCAATTCAAGTACTACGTTACATTGTTACAACTGAGTTCTAAAATAAACCTTAAAATTTATTTTAAAAAAGTAAAGTCACCTAGATTAACATACCACCCTGAAGAAAAATTATTGCCCCGATTCTTTATTTTCATGATCACAATTTTATTGAAACACTACATGTTTAAGGTACTGCCTTAATATACATAGTGTTATATAAAACAGACTCATAAACTAAGCCCTGAAAAAAAAAAAACTAGTGTTTGTTTATTTGTATTTGAAAGACATTACAGATTTATTTTGGCTGAACTGGAACCTTTTCTTCCATTTATGTTTGTCATTTATTTATTATTATTTATGAATCACAGTAAGTGAACACTCAGCATTTTCAGGGAAGGTGTTAGATGTCTCTTTTGAGAACTTTCATGCTGTATATATTCATCTACAGCGGATGTTAGAAGCCTGTTGTTAATCTACAAATAGAGTAATAAAGCCTAGAAAACTTTGCCTGGAACACTACTCTACTCTAGCAAGTGTCTGGTTTAAAATTTAATACTACTTTAGTTATTCTTGCTGAAGAAGTGGAAATGTTGATCTTTGCAGTTCGCCATGTATTGCCTCCTGTTATTTTACAAAGTACTCAAGGAAGAACTGAGTCCAATCCACCCTGTTGGCAAATTTCTCTGTGTAAAATTGGTGGTTTTTGTTTCTTTTTGGTAAGTGTTGCTTTTCCTTAAATGTTCTCATTTTTCTAAAAGGCAATAAAACTGTTGATTTTTAAAGGAATGTTAATGCAGAAGATGGATTAAAATGTCTCTACTTAGTTGAAACCAAGTCCATCCTTTTAGTCCTTCTAGGATTTCCATAAAGAAATACTCAGATGACCACTATCACATGTATAAAAAAATTTTTAAATGAGCTAGTTTTTGGCTAGGGAGATAGCTCAGCAGCACAGTGCCTGCCTCTCAAGCACAAGGTCCTGAGTTCAATTCCAGTGCCAAAAAAAAAAAAAAAATTATCTGAACGCAGATGGAATCATTAAAGTAAGTCATGGTCCTGTCATAATAGAATACTATGTAGTTTGGAAGAAAACATGATGTGTATTTAATGGTATGCGAAGTGTTCATCAGGAAATATTCTTTAAAACAGAAGACAGTGATACATGGTTTCAGCTTATCACAAAGGTTAGCTTAGAGGGCAATCCAGAAACAACTAAAACAGGTATACCAAATTTACCAAAATAGAAACAATACCAAAAAAAAAAGGAAAAATATTAATTGCCAGAAAATAACATTTTGCTATACATGTGTCCTATGTAAAACTGCACAGAAGTGATTTTATAGTATAAAAACTTACAGAACAATGTATATTATAGTTACAGTCCTTTTGTCAGTGAAGAGAAATGCAGTTTTGGTGTTGTTTGGAATTTTTGTTTTTGCTTAGTATTCTGTTGTATAGATATAACTTTAGATTTTTCCTAGTTTTTCCACTTTTAAAGTGGCACTGAAGTGAACGTTCTTACAGGTTTCTGAAAGCTTGTCCATCTCGTTATTTGCTTTTGAAATCAATGTAAGCCTGGGTGTGGTGGCACACATGATCCCAGCTACTCAGGAGGCAGAGGCAGGAGGATTCCAAGTTTGAGGCTAGCCTGGGCAACTTAGTAAAAACAGCCTGGACATAGAGGTTCTAGGTTCAATCCCTAGTACCACCAAAAAAAATAAATAATAATTTTTTAAAAAAAAGAATTAACCTGGGGCATTATCCCTAGATTTGCCTGAAATGCTCAACATGATTTTCTATCTTAGTCAGACCCTTTCTGAATTTGTCTGTAGCTCCAATGATTTATACAAGACTGGCTTCAAAATTACTGGGTTTTCCTTCTTAAAAAATCTGAATAATGAATACAAGTGTGTACAATATTTGAGTATCTGTCCTTAAATACTCACTGTACAACGTGTTGGGCATTGTCTGTGTATGAGAATAACTTGAAATATAATTACACATACTTTCAAAACAAAGATACGTAAACTACGGTCAGAGTTCTGAGAATTCATAATCGAAACTCCTCTGATGAAACTGTTGGAGACGAGCACACTTGTTAAGCAAGTCCAGGTATTTAATGAGATGCAGCTTCTTTGGGATAGGCTGTAAAGGTAATGTGGTAGTAGTCTGCAGGTTGCAGTGGGGCTTTAGCTTTTTAAAATGACATTTTTAAAACAACTGCTTATTTTATGCTTGATGTAGATTTGGCGTTTACCTTTTCCCAACATATAGGCAAGCAGTAGTCATTGCTTTGTTGGTAAAAGTTGGCGTTATTTCTGAGAAGCATACGTGGGAGTGGCAGACTGTAGAAGAGGTGGCCACAGGACTCCAGGTAAATAGTGCACTGTCTGAACTCAACAGAACTTTAGTTTTTGTTAAGCATTTTTTACAAATCTCCACTAAACGTAAAGGCGTGCAGGCTACGGTGCTACAACTATTACCCTCACCCTCCAGGCGAGGAAACAGGAACCGTAGAGAAACTGGCCGGAAGTACTGATTTGTACCAGAACCAGAGATCAAACCTGGATTTTGGTCTTTGTGGTGCACCTCTCTTTCTGCTTTTTTCCTTGGTCTATGGGTGGTAGATTGAAAATACCTGGCTTAGAAATACTTGATTTAGACAGTGTAAAACATTCAAATTTGGTCCTTTTTTGTAAAGGTAAAAAAAGTAATTTTGGGAAGAAAAATAAATATGAAAAGAAACAGCTATTAAAATAAATACTTTTGAAAAGTACTTAGAGAAAGAACAGTTTAGCAAACTAGATTTAAACCCAAAGATAGCTGCTATTTTTGTTATTGTAGGACTTTATTATCTGTATTGAGATGTTCCTGGCCGCAATTGCCCATCACTACACATTTTCATACAAACCATATGTCCAAGAAGCAGAAGAGGGCTCATGCTTTGATTCCTTTCTTGCCATGTGGGACGTTTCAGATATTGCAGATGATATTTCTGAACAAGTAAGGAATGTTGGTGAGTACCAGCCACTTAATTCTTCCAAATAATTTGATTATTTCTCCCACCGAGGCCATTTATTTGTTATATAAGAAATTAAAAGGCTGTATAGAGCAATACTATGGTACAGGCTCTTCAGATTTGAGGGGAAAAATGGGCAAATGGGGAGTTATATTTACAATGGTTAGTCTGTCTTAAAAAATTGCTTGCCTAATTTACTTTTTATTACTTTAAAGGACGGACAGTCAGGGGACATGCTAGGAAAAAATTTTTTCCAGAGGATCAAGATCAAAATGAACATACAAGCTTACTATCATCATCATCCCAAGATGCAATTTCCATTGCCTCTTCTATGCCACCTTCTCCCATGGGTCACTACCAAGGGTTTGGACACACGGTAACTCCTCAGACTACACATACTACAGCTAATATACCTGATGTAATACTTAATGACACTACAGAAGAGAAAAAAGTGCGCTCAGATAAACCTGTGGACTCTTGAACAATGTGCAGAAGCAAACTGCTGTATCCATGTTATTTTATCACCTGGAATCCCATGGATGAGAAGACTGTGCTTGGGACAAGCCATTATGATGGAAAACTTCAAAACAGAGACAGGTAAAAAGCCAGGTACAACTACTGGGTTTTGTATATCATAAATAATCAATTCAAATTTCCTAGACTTAGGCTTGATTCCTTAACATTAGAGTGTTGCATACTGAGATGATAGAAAATGAATCCAACTAAAATGTTTCTGATACATCTCTTTATCAAGAGGATGGACATAAAACTTCCTCCCATGCTGCATGATTATAATGCTCTGGACAGAAAGCATAATTCAGATATATGAGCTAGAGGAACTTAATCATGTGCCATATAAGCTTACCTAATACTTCTCTGTTTCTTAACTGGATACTTGATGTCTTTCAATAAATAAGAATTTATCATTTATTTTCTGCAACTCTTTATGTTGGTCATTTAAACATAAAACAAGGCTCTAACAAAATTTTTTTTCATATTATTAGAAGTGGCAGGAAATGTAAATAATCTTGGCTGAATTGCTTTAATTATTAATTAAAACAGTAATCAGAAGACTTATAGTTGTTGTTTGAGAGAAACTTAGAATGGAATTTTTCTAAATTGGTAATCACAACCCTTAGGGTCATGTTTCACATTTTACTGTAAATAAGATAGAAAATGATACAGTATGTTACAAATACCAAAGATGAGTTATTTCTCAAAACTTCTGCTTTATATTTGTGTACACCTATGTTCATTTCATATATGTGTATATATATTCACAGTAATTAAGGTACAGAGTTTATTCTGTCCACTATCATAAAAATTTCTATAGAAAGTAAAGATGGGTAATACATATTTTTAAAAATTCAAGAGATCCCACAGAAAAGTGTCACAACTAATAAATGAATAAAGTTGCAAGATACAAAAATCAGTAATATTTTCATATATAAATTACAACCTAACTGAAAAAAAAAAGAAAATAATCCCATATGATAGCAACAAAAAATACTTAGGAGTAAATTTAATTGAGGTGGTAGTTACAACTATACACTGAAAAACTGTAAAACATTAATGAACACTGAGAAACTAAAAGTGATGAAATTGAAGATAAATAAAAATAGAAGCATAACTTGTGTTCGTGAATTGGAAGAATACAAATTCAGTGCAATCCCTGTCAAAATCCCAATTGGTATTCCTCATAGAAAGAAAAAAAATCCTACAGTTCACATCCTGAAAACAATTCCAAGACAAAAACTGGAGGCATCGCAACCAAGTGTGTGGTCCACAAGTTTGTAGACCCAGCTCACTTGGAAGACTGAGGTGGGAAGATCAGTTGAGCCCAAGCATTCAAGACCAACCTGGGCTACATAGTGAGACAGCACCTCAACAACTGAAATTACATTACAAAGCCATAGCAATGACAACACTGTGGTATGGCATAGAAACACACATGGACCAGTGCAAGAGTCCAGAAATAAAACCAAACAAATACAGTCAAATAATGTTTGACACAGGCACCAGGAAGACACAAGGAGAGAGAGTCTTTTCAAAAAACTTATGCTGGGAAACCACTCTCAACACTACAGGGTGTACTCCTTTTCCTGCTTTTACTTGGCCTAAACTCACTCTGCAGAGCATGTTATCTTTTCCTACTTCTAGTGAAATTGCTACCAGTGTTACCAGATTTCCACATGCAAAAAGGATGAAACTGAACCCTTGTACACCAAAAACAAAAGTCAACTCAGAATAGAAAAGCCCTAAATGAAAGACCAGAAACTGAAACTCCCAGAAGAGAACACAGAAGAAAAGTGCCTGGACCCTGGCCTTAGCAATGATTTTCTAAGACATTATACAAAAGCTGAGCCACAGAAACAAACATGAATGGGACTAGAGTAAGCCTTCGTTCATCCATTCCA
>RJWM01027432.1:0-26630 GCA_004363535.1 Dasyprocta punctata
CAATTGTTCCTCTGATATTGAAATGGGAAGATCCAGTTGGGAAGGGTATTAAAACCATCATTCACTGTGATGGAGGCTGTGATAGGGGAATGAATGCTCATGGGTTACTGGAAAGCAGAAAGATGAATCTACCTGCTGCATAGACTGCCAGCGTCAGTCTTGCTGCATGCGAGAAACAGCCCATTTTCTTTGGAGGCGCTGAATCATTTGAATGTAAGTAAGCAACTCTTTCCGCCTGTCAGCTATCTCCAAATACTTAGCACGATCTCCCTTAATGAGCAGTGCTCATTACAGATGACTGCCAGTGAGTGGGTCTAATCAGGGCAACACGGAGTAATAATCATGTGAATTTCTCCACATCGGGGCTTGCTCCATCTGTTCCAAGCCATTTGTCCATGGAAAACTGTCACCACCACAAGCTGCTGACTGACAGGTGAAGCCAGAGAGGTGCGTTTTTAAGTCTGGAGCCAGAAATTCTCTGATGCATCCTTTTCCCTAAAACAAAATGCCTAAGAGACCCCGAAGGACTCTCCTAGGGATCAGTTTTTCTTTGTAGCCTTGTTTTGTTGATCATTAAAATGCTTAGGGCAAGATTATGGCTGATGGCATGACTCGCTTAATTTTTCATTCAAAGTTTTACTTTTATTAGTGCATGTTTGTAGTACATGATGATTATACTCATGGTGGGGAGCGGGTATGTGTGCACGACACTTTCTAATTCTTTTTGTGTCCTCTTCATCTCCCCTTCCTCCATCTCTTGGTCCCTTTTCCCTTTGCAAAAAAAAAAAATATATCTATCTCTCTGTTTCCTATTGCATATCTTTTATTTTGCTCTTCAGTTACTTATGTTTCAAGTCTCTCGTGTAAGAGAAACCATGTGATATTTAATCTGTGTGATTTACTTCACTTAACATTATGGTCTCAAGGTGCATTTGTTTTCCTACAAATGACCAAGTTTATCCTTCTTTTGCTACATTAGTACTCCACTGTGTATAAATTCCACATTGTCTTTATGTATTCATCTGTTGATCCAAGATTCAGTCATTATGAGTTGTGCTTTATAAACACGGATATGCATGTATCACTGTAATTTGACTTCTTTAACTCTTTTGGGAAGGTACCCAGAAGAGTACTAGCTGGGTCAAACAGTATTCTATTCTAGTGTTTTGAGGAGTTTCCATACTGATTTTTATGAGTTGCTGTAGTTTACACTCCCACCAACACTCCTTTGATCAATGCAGTGAGATCTCAGGAGGGAGGCAGGAAAGTGGCCCTGAGGTCTTCATTTGAGCACCTAAAGGTGTCTTCCTGGGGTGGATGGGGTGTTGACTGAGCAGTTACAGACAGCTCCTCCCTGGACACCTCTTCTGCCATCCTGCTGTCCCATAGTACTGAGCCTTCAGTGTGCTTCATTTGCTCTCCACAGAGACAGTCAATGTCTGGAAACATCTCTGGTTTTCACAACCTGGGGAGGGCAATGTGTTAATGGCACTGAGTAAGTACAGACCAAGGATGTAGTAGACATTCTACCTTGCATGTGACAACAATTCACCCAACACAGAATTATCCAACTCAAGACGCCCACATGGTCAGGTGTGGTGATGAATGCCAATAATCTCAACTACTCAGGGGACCAAGGCAGGAAAATCACAAGTTCGAGCTGAGTTTGGACAAATCTGACATTTTGTCTCAAAATAAAAAGTTCTGAGACTGTAGTTCAGTGCGAAGCCATGGGTTCAATCTCCAGTACTGCAAATAAATAAAAAATACTCAAACCACCACCACCACCACCAACAACAACAGCAACAATGAAAGACACATGTTAGTTCAGTTGAGGGTAAGATAAAATGATTTAGAATAAAGTGTAGCACAGGACACATATTAATCAATGCTAACTTAATATTTCTATAGTCTGTTACACGGCTATAGCCATGAATTGAAGCACATACCATTTTATTTTTACTTCTCTCCTATAACTATCACCTTATGTCATAAAATTCTTATCCTTTTGGAAAAATAACAAGGAAAAGCTTTCAACCCCTGAAGGATGTCAGAGAAAGGGTTTAAGGGATGAGAGTCATCTGGAATGTGAGTGTTCCCTGAAGTAACCTTGGCTGCTTGCCTTTCTGCAAGGAGGTTACCTGACTCCAGAGAAAAGAGTGTATAGAGATAACTACTAACACCCAAGGGACTGATCTCTGCCAGGGTCTAACCAAGTCTGGAAATGGTACTTGCAGCCACAGTGGCCTGTTGGCACCAACTCACTTTTGACTAACACAGTACATATGAAAATAAGAAATGGATGAGGCATGGTCTTTTTGTTCTTCTCTGCCAAAGACTCTATCATATGCAAGATATTTCCCTAGAGGATTTCCCTTCATCTTTGGTGCTGTCCCCTGCCTCATTATGAGGTAATACATTATTTGACTATGCTCATGCCAGCTATACTTTTCTAATAAGATTACTTTCAACTTCTCAAAAATATTGTGTGGCTGTACTCTGTGTATGTGGCTCCAAAACTCAAGTTTCTGTGGTCACACATATGTGACTCCTTGCTATCACAAAGGACCCAGACATGACAGGTTTTAAGTGACTCTCTCATTCAGTTACACAGTGAAGTTTTGTTCCAGTGTTTGCACATACATGTAAAACTTATGGCCTTGTTTCTGTATTTAGTGATATTTGTGTGATAACCGATATATTTTTTTATTATATAACTACTTCAAATTTTAGGAGGTCCTGATTTGCTCAGCCTTTACACATCAGAGAAGTTCTATCTGGGAATTGTACATTGCTGGTCCTGGGATATAATGATAGTGGAAGTGATCTTTTTTTAAAAAGCATTTTAAAAGAATATCTTGATAGCTTGAAACAGAATCCCAGTTGGATGCTACTAGTTACTCATGGCAGGGATAAAGGTTAAGGGGCTCTGGCTGGTTCTCCAGCTGGGATTTTCAGCAGTCATCTGAAGGGATCAAATTCCACCATTTGCTTATGGTGACCATGAAACACAAAAATGAAAGAAAGAAAATGCAAAAGCCATCAGAAGAAGCAAATTATTGCTGGACTATCTCTTTCTTATTTGAATATGTCAGAACTAAATGGAGAAAGCAGTGCTATACACAAATGTACACTGTCTTCCTATTTCATCAACTTAATGTTTAGAATCATGCTCTTCAAAATGATCCTGCTATAGCTGAAGAAAAACAGAGAGCGTGAACAACTGAAGCTGCCTGAAAATTTACACATCTTTTAAGATTTTCCTTCTCCCAACATGCTAACGTATCACTGCATTATCCATTTTCTTATAGCAGTGACACAGTTTCTTATTGGGGTCCTTGCAAACGGCTTCATTGTGGTGGTGACCGTGGTGGACTTCATCAAGCAGAGACGAATGGCTCCTTTGGATCTGCTCATCTCCTGCCTGGGGACTTCGAGGATACTTGTCCAGTTGCACATTCTCACTGTGCACCTGGTTCTTCTCTCCTTCATGGAACAGTCAGTACTGGTTGAGTATTATATAATCTTCATGTTTGTAAATATTTGGGGGCTTTGGTTGGCTACGTGGCTTGGTGTTTTCTACTGTGCCAAGATCGCCACCATTCCGCACCCCCTGTTCTTCTGGCTGAAGATGAGGATTTCCAGGTTGGTGCCCTGGCTGATCCTGGGGTCTACATTGTACGTATCTGTCTCTATTGGTATCCAGATAAAATACACGTGGAATATTACTCAAAAATTCTTGGTTAACTTTTTCTCCAAAAATACAACTCAAACTGAGGAAACATATATTATGTCATTTTCACTTCTTTTAATTCATGTTACAGTGCCATTAATTATCTTCCTCACCACTGTTCTACTCTTGATTTTCTCTCTGGGGAGACATACCCAGCACATGAGAACCATAGCTACGGATACCTGGGATCCCCATAGGGTCGCTCACATCAGGGCACTGCTGTCCATCCTGTCCTTCCTAATCCTCTACTTCTCCCACTACATGACGGGCATTTTGAACTCTTTTCAAATTATGGAGTTTGGAAGCTTCTTCTTTGTGATCTGCACTTTGGTTTCTGGCACCTACCCATCTATACACTCTGTCATCTTAATTTTAGGAAATCCTAAACTGAAACAAAATGCAAAGAAGTTTCTGCTCTGTGGTCAATGCAGTTCGTGAGAAGGATTTGTAACAGTAGAAAGGATCTAGAAGTCAATGACTTCCTTGTGTCTATCTTGCTTTAATCACCAAACAAATATCCTGTCCATAAATGTACTGCTCATTATTGTAGCCCATCCATACTGAGGCACACTTACAGATTTGCTGCCTTTAGAAAAGGGGACATTGATCTGTAAAGCACAACTAATGTCAGTGAGTTACATCTATGGCAGAGATCTGGTTGTGATATGGAGCCACCATCTTGCAAGAGAAATAGTGCAGGGATCTTTGTACATGATGTTTTCAGAGGGCACAGAAAACCACAACTTTCCCAAACTTGGAAGTGTTTAAGAGGAAGAAAGCACTTGCTTGAACTTATGATGTTGGAAACACACAGACTCCTGCAGCACCTCTGTCAGTAAGATGTTTAGTCCTCAGTGCTTTATCTGACTCAAATGGGCTGACTGTTCATTGAATGGCTACCTGCACGTGATTTCTGTCCTCTTTATTAGACTCACAGATAATGAATCCCTTCTTAGATTGAATAGGAAGCTAAAGACAGGGAGTCCTTCTCATTTCTGTGAACATATTCACTGTGTTAATTTTGCAAGGACCTAGATGTCATGGTGATACTTCCTAGCAACTGATAAAAAGGCTGATAGGTGGAAGAAAAGGAAGAGGAGGAGAAGAGAGAGAAGTTGCAATCTGAAACCTCCTTTTCAGTCTCCTTTCCTTGTGCACCTTGTACATACAGACCATGGCTTGCAAGGTGTGTCATCATAGTCTTGCACACTGGCTTCGGGATCATTATAATAACTGCTGATGATTTGGTCCTCCTACCACATAGCTTGTCCTTCCAGTGAGGCAGCATGAGTAGATTGAAGGGGTTGGAGGTGTCCCCATCTGCGTGACCTCAGAGATACATTTCCTGCAGGGATGGCTGAGGATTTTGGAAACCAACAGGTTCATGCATGTTTCCAAAGAAAAGTTAAAGCCACTTTATTTTCAGGCAAGTCAATAAAACAACACATGTTGTTAATTTAGCTAGTACTTTGGGTTCCTGTGTGATGATGTATAAACTGTGTGAGATTTAGATTTACCAATCACCCAGAGTAAGGATTCAAATTCCTATTTTTGAACCCCAGACATTATAACTCATAGAGGAGATGCTTCAGAAGATCTGGAGATGCGTGTGTCCCCTTGGGTGTGGGAATCAGAGTGCTCTCTGTCTCTCCAGGGCTTGGACTTGATTCCCCAGGGAACAAAGGAGCAGCCCCCACACTTCCTGTCCGTGGCTCCCAGTTCCTCCCGCCAGTACCCATCTCGGGCAAGAGCACCCATGTCCTGGAGGTGAATATTGCTTCTGCTGGGAAGAAGCAGTGAAGACGCACTCTTGCTCTTCTCGCATCTGCGGCTCCACAAACACTTGCTCTGTGACCCCAGGATGTGTGTCCTGCAGGTGGGCAGAGACTGAGAGCAACTTCAAACATCCAGGGAGGTATCCAGGAAGAGTTTCTCAGATAACAATTTACATTTCCGTTTCATGTGTCTTTGCTCTAAGAGTGCTAGTTAATAACGTAACTACGAAGGTAGGACTAAGTTTGTAAACTTGTAATGTTATCAAGATTTGTAGTAAGGTAAAACCACAGAGTATAATAAAGCATTGTAAATAACCTCTGCCTGCTTTCCTTGAAGTAAATTTCTTGCAGACTTTTTGCCTAGCTTTTGTGCTGCTGGATGTTGTGTGCAGCACTCATTGCTCTGTCTTGAAAGCAGAAAAGTCTCAGCCTTGTCTCTCTGGAGCTGTCTTTACCTGAACTCAGCATCCCTGCCAAATTGTTTTCGTCCTTCTTTCATCTAACAGCAGTTGACCTCTATCTATGCTGGCACAGCCCATATCCTCTGCTTTTAGACCTGATGCTTCTTAGCTAAGCATGGTAGTGTATGCCTATATGACCAGCACCCTGTGAGCTGAAGGGAGGAGGACGGCAAGGATGAACACAGCCTTGGAATACTTAGCAACATAGAAACACTTTTTAGAGGCTGTAGCTGTAGCTCAGTGTAAGGACTCCAGGTTGAATCTCCAGGACCACTGGAAGCAAAAAGGGAAAAGAAAGACACAGAGACAGAGAGAGAGAGGGAGAAAGAGAGACAGAAACAGAGACAGAGACATAGAGAGAGACACAGAGAGAGAGAGAGAGAGAGAGACAGAGAGGCAGAGAGAGAGAGAGAAAGAAGACAAAGACCAAGACAACAAGCAAAAGGATGGAAGACAGGAAAGAAAGATGAGAAAGAGAAGAAAAGAAAGTATAAAAGAAGAAATGAAGACAGGAAGGAAGAAAGGGAGGGAGAACTCAATGAAGGGAGACAGAAAGAGACTGAGCAGGGCTTGTGGCGATGGCTATGGTCTGGATGTGGCTTGGGGGTCTGTCCAGGTGCCTGTGCTGAAGTTTGTCCTCACTATGGAGTATGGGAAGGAAGAAAGTGAATCCCCCTGCTGTTTAGAGGGGAACTTTTGGGGGAGTTTACAGTGGGGTGAGTCATCGGAGCAGGGCCCACGATGAACCTTAGTGCTTTGGGAGAAGAGGGCCAGGCATGGAGGAGACACAGGGTGCTCTCCCATCTCTCCCCTGCTACGTGGTAGCAGGTGCAGCCCTGCGTTGGGACCAGAACCATGAGCAAGAAAAGCCTGTGGTCCTGGTAACTCTGCAGTCAGCATTAAGGTGACAGGAGGAGACTGCACAAGACCAGTCTGGACCTCACCCGGGGATGTCCTGTGCTGTCCACCCGCCCTCCACGCCCCGAGCCCCAGGAGCTCAGTGTTGTTTGTGCCATCAGCCTGGCTCCCAGAGAGGGCTTCAGAGCAGAGTTTGTGCCAGCAGGCAGCCTCTTCCTGAAGAGGGACCTTCATGGACAGTGTTTAGCTCTTCAGAGAGGAGCCCCAACCTGTGCACTTCCCAGTGTGACCCCGGGTCTTTCAGTGCCTGACACAGGAGTTCTCCAGAGTCTGCAGTGAATCAAGGTGGTGACATCACCTGAGAAATGTAAGTCCGAGCACTTCTATTGTGAGGTCCTCTGGGTTGAGGATTAGTGCTCAGCAGGGGCACTCCCAGGGCAAGTCGCGTCTCTCTCTGACAAAGAGGAAGAGGAGTGAGGGAAGGCCAATACAAAGCCTCAGTAGTTTTCTTGTAGGTATTGCGGGAAGCAGTACTAGGCACCTCTGGGATGGAGTGGGTGCGCACAGCTAAGAAATGGTCAAATCTGGGACAGCTGGAGTGTTTTATGGGGTCGGATCCCATCTCTGCCATTGAGGGGCCACACTTGATTAATTGGATATTGGGCATGTGGCTAGAGAATCAGTCTTGTGAGTCATAGGGGAATTCTGCAGAGTGGTTTGTCCTGAGGACTTTACCTAATGGAAAGGAAATTAAGGGGGAGCAGAAGCTTACACAGACACAAGAGTGACAAGCTATCAGCTTAAACTGTGAAGATGCTTGGAAATAGTTTGGTTCTCATGGTCATGAAAAGCCTGCATTTGCCACCCTGTAAGAGGGGTCTGAGTCTTTTACTCTCTCTAGGGGTCCCTTCTGACCCTGCACAGTATAAGAACATTTAAAATTTGAGTATTGAAGCAGTTCAAGTATTAAAATAATGAACGCTGCAAGTCTAAATTTCTTCCAACAATAACTGCCCTCATTTGCTCTCACACTGGGGTTGTGACACAGTGTCTACTCATACATGTAATCCTATTGCCTTGCTTTTATGCTGAGTGATACTCCATCTTGTACCCTGTATGTTTTATTATGTAACTAATTTATATTTTAGGAGATCTTTAAATTTCTTATCCTTTGTACATTAGAGAATTACTACATAGGAGTTTTATTTAACTGGCCATGGAACATAATGAAAGCGGAATCAATTTTTTTTTTTTTTTTTTTTTTTGGTACGGGGGGATCATACTTATGACCTTGTGCTTGCCAGGCAGGTACTAACACTGCTGAGCTAAATTCCTGGCCCAGAAGTAATTTTTTTTAAAGGTAACTTTAAAAAAATACCTTGATAATATGAAGTAGAATTCCAGCTGTGGCATAAATAGTTACTCATGTTGCAGATGTAGGTTCAGGAGCTCTGGCTGGTTCTGCAACTGAGAAGACTTCCAGCAGTCACCTGAAGGGATCCAGTTCCACTATTTGCTTATGGTGACCACGAATGCTAAGGAAAATGAGAAAATGCAAAAGCCATCAGCAAGAAGCAAATTTTTGACAGAGTATCTCTTTCTTATTTGAATGTCTCAGAACTAAATGGAGAAAGCAGTGATATAAACAAATGCACACCGCCTTCCTATTTCATTGCCTTCATGATTAGAATCTTGCTTCTAAAAGGGGTTCTGCTGTAGCTGAAGAAGAGCAGAGGGGTTGAATAACTGAAACTGTCTGAAAATCTATACATTCCTAAAGAAGTGACTAATTTTCCTCCTCCCACCATGCTAACCCATCAGTTCATTACCCATTCTCTTATAGTAGTGACACAACTTTTTCCTGGAGTCTTGGCAAATGGCTTCATCGTGGTGGTGAACGTGGTGGACTTCATCAAGCAGAGACAAATGGCTCCCTTGGATCTGCTCATCTCCTGCCTGGCGACTTCAAGAATTATTCTGCACATGCTCATCATCCTTGCACATCTGGCTTTTCTCTCCTTCATGAAACTGTCAGTACTTGCTAACCTTAACATAATGTTTATGTTTGTAAATGTTTGGGGGATTTGGTTGGCCACGTGGCTAGGTGTTTTCTACTGTGCCAAGATCACCAATATCCCACACCCCCTGTTCTTCTGGCTGAAGAGGAGGATTTCCAAATTGGTGCCCTGGCTGATCCTGGGGTGTATGCTATATGCATCTATTTGTACTGGCATTAACGAAAGACAAACATGGAGTATTACCCAAAACATTTTGATCATTTTCCTCTCCAGAAATGCAACTCAAAGCAAAGGAATAGACATTGTATCACTTTATATTTTGGTTTTTCATGTTACAGTGCCATTCATTATCTTCCTCATTGCTGTTCTGCTCTTGATTGTCTCCCTGGGGAGACATGCCCAGCACATGAGAACTATTGCTGCAGGAGGCCTGCATCCCTGCAGGGACGCCCCAGTCAGGGCACTGCTGTCCATCTTGTCTTTCCTGATCCTCTACTCCTCTCACTACATGATGATCATTTTGCTCTTTTTTCGAATAATGCAGTTTGGTAGCTTCACTTTTGAGTTCTGCACCCTGATAGCTGGCACCTACCCATGTATACACTCTGTCATCTTAATTTTAGGAAATCCTAAATTGAAACACGATGCAAAGAAATTCCTGCTGTGTGGTCAGTGTGGTCAGTGAGAAGAAGTTGAATCACTCGAAAGGATCTAGGAATCAATGGCTTCCCTGTGTCTGTCTCCCTCAGTGTTCTGTTTATGAAGTGGAACCATTATTCTGCAAGACACGTAGTATAGGGATCTTTGTGGACAATGTCTTCCAAGTGCAGGAAAAACCACAATTTTCTCAAAGTGATGGTGTTGAAGAGCAAGATAACCACTCGTTTGAGCTTGTGATCTCCGAAAGACTCAGAATGCTGTAGCAGCCTGTCAGTAGGACATTTTGTTTTCAATGGTTTATCTGACTCAAAAGAGGCTGACAGTTCATCCCTTGTCTACCTGAAAAGGATTTGTGTCCTCTTTATAGAGTTACAGAGAATGAAGCTCTTTTTTTTTGGCTGGGAAGAAGGCTGATGGTAGTGAGTTCTTCTCAGTTCCTGTGAGCATTTTCACTGTGTTCATCTTGCAGAGAACCTAGATGTTATAGTGATACTACCTAGCAATTGACAAAAAAGGTTGATAGGTGGAGGAAAAGTAGGAAAAGGAAAAGAGAGAAGAGGTGAGATCTGAAGGCTCCTTTTCCATCTCCCTTAATTGTGAACCTTGCATGGACAATGGCTTGCAAAGGTGTTTCTTTCTACATGTGTACTCTTGGATGCAGGATCTTTTCACTGGCTGGTGGCGATTTGCTATTCCTACCACATGATTTGTCTTCCCAGTAAGGAAACATTGGTAGGTGAAAGGAGATGGCAGTGTCCCCATCTGCTTGACATCAGAGATGCAGTTCCTGCCTTTGGGCTATTGATTTTGGAATCTAAGAGGTTCATGCATATCTCCAAACAAAATTCAAAGTCCCTTTGCTTTCATGCAAATCAATGATATAAAAGGCATTCTTAGTTTAGGTGTAAATTTGGGTTCCTCTGTGATGATGTACAAAATGTAGTAAGGATTCAAAATCTGATTTTTGAATCTCAGACATGAAACATATAGAGGAATACTTCAGAAGATCTGGAGATGCATATGACTTCTTGGTTGTGGCAACCAGAGTGTTTTGTGTCTCCCCAGAGATTGGATCTGATCCCCAGAAAGCAAAGGAGCAGCTTCTACTTTCTCTTCGTGGTTCACAGTCCCTCCCTCTCATAGCCTGTGGGGAGTGGCTGAAGTTGAAAATCCATCACTTGCAGGACTGAGCAAGGCTAATCTCAAGAACACTGGATGCCTGAGGCAAGTTACATGGATAAGCTGCTCTAATCTCAAGAACAAGGCTCCTGAGACAAGCCATGTGGATAAGCATGGATAAACTCTCAGGGGGAGAGGTTTCACGTGAGACTCAATCTCCCAAGTGTATAAATAAATGCACGACAGCCAGTGGAGCTCTCTTGCTCCTTCCTCTCACTCCTTCTCCCTCCCCTCCTGCATATTTGTACTTCCTATTAGGAAAGAGGGCCTCAGTTTTCTGTATTCTGACTGTTGTCCTTATTCTCCATCCTCTCACTGTCCTCAACCTGGGAAAGTTGAGACCTGTGTGGGATGCAGCAACTGGCACCTGAACAGGGACCCAGGGAACGAGGTAACACATTAAATTGCAGGAAAGAGGAGACTGCTAGCTGTGTGCACACAAAGAGAGATACAGGTTTAAGAGACACCAAGGAGATAAATAGGCTTAAGAGAAGCCAAAGAGAGAAATAGGCTTGAGAGAAGCCAAAGAGAGAGATATTGATTTTATCAGATATTAAGCATGACACAAGTCAGTTCTCAAGAACAACAAATGTTGTATACATAAATCCTTGTTCTATTGTGAATTCCCATGCTTACTTTTCTTTTGTGAACCTGGATTAGGGAGTATCTTGATGGCCATGCACCTGTTAAGACAACTATAGAGGATTCTGCTCAGAGCACTATTTTAAAACCAAGTCCTGAGCAGACAGGGAATAATAAGGCAACAACCCCACCAACAGAGCTTGAGCCCTCTAGTTTTACTCAACCAGATAGGGAAGGAACGGTGGGGGGCATAAAAGAACACTGAAGGAGTGTTTCACCGAGACTTCAGTTTCACAGCTTCCCAAGGCAAAACCAATAACAATAACTGCACCTCAAGCAGCAACTTCCACCTCTTCAGATCAGAGAAAACTTGTTGCACCACAAGTCAAAATTTTCACCTCTCAGAGAGTTGAATCATCCTCTCTTTCTCCCTTACAACTGGTGTTAAAAGAAGCCAGATGGGTATAGGAGTCCATGGAGTGATTTCAACATATCTACCCTGTTGTTGAACTCCAAATCCCTAATAATCTGAGACAAGTCACACATCTTCATGAAGCCATACTTTTAAGACCCTGAAAGAATTTTAACAAGCTACCACCATCTGTGGCACCACAACCCTTTATACCTTAAGTTTAATAGAACTTTTAGGATGACAAGTTATAACTGCAAGTGATTAGAAGGGAATAGCTAAAGCATGTTTAAGTCCAGGGGATTATTTACTCTGGAAGGAAAATTTTTTTTGAATTGTGCACAAATCAGGCTGTTCACAATGCTGCTCACAACATAGCCATTAAAAAAGATATGTTAACTGGAGAAGGTGCCTTTGTTACCACAAACAATCAAATTACTTTTAAAATACAAATATATGAACAAATTAAAATAGCTGCCTTGAGGGGTTGGAGGGAACTTCCTTCAAAGGGTGATCTTGATCAGACCTCCATCCACCAGAGTCCTGATGAAGCTTTTCAGGATGTTGTGCCACACCTATTGCAGGCTAGTGAGACGATTATTAGCAATTCAGAAGCTAACAAATTAATTGTTCAACAATTGGCATTTGAGATTGCAAACAACTAGTATAAAGAGGACTTACAAGCCCATAAAAAAATGGGCTATACTATCTGAGATAATTCAGATTTGTGCAGATATTGGCTCATACATACAAGGGGCAGCCTTAGCAACAGCTAGCACTTAGGCTATTCGTCCACAGCCTAGAGGAAAAGGAACCAACTAGGTTACTTTTTCACTGGTGGAATCCAGGGACATTTTGCCTGAAATTGCTCTGTTGTACCAGTAAGGGAAACACAGCCATTATTCATCCCTTTAACAAAATCTTGTAGTATTTGTACAAAGTGTAGATGAGGTAAACATAGAACAAATGAGTGTAGATCCAGAAACTGATGTGAAAAGCCAACCCATTCTGGGAAACTTCTAGTGGGGCCTGCCCCAGCCCTGCCAAACAGTGGGGGCACTTTTCCTAATTTCTCACCAGCCTAACATCCACCAGCAAGCATGTTCTGAGCTCTGGTGAGTGACAAAAGACAACAGAGGCTTTTAGCTCAGTTCCTCCTCCATATTTATACTAACTCCTGAAATGGAACCCCAGGCTATTCCTACTGGAGTCTATGGACCTTTCCCTCAGGGAACAGTGGGACTTCTGCTAGGCCACAGCAGTCTTACTTTAAAAGGTCTCCAGGTTTTGCCTGGTGTCATCAATGCTGATTATACAGAGGAAATCAAAGTTATGGTTCAAACAACTCAAAATACTGTTCAAGTCACCCCAGACTCTTGTATTGCTCAATTGGTCATTTTTCTTCGGACAAAAATTGGAAAATATGTAAATAAGGAAAGAGGTTCCTAGGGTTTTGAGTCATTGAATGCTTATTGAGTTCAACAGATTAAATAAGATTGTCCTGAGATAGAATTGATAATTGAAGGAAAATCATTTGAAGGGCTTTTAAACATAGGTTCAGATGCTTCAGTCATTGCCCAATGCCCTCCGTGTTCCCTGGAGGTAGCAATTACAGATCTGCAGGGGAGGGACAGTGTTTCTTACCCTAGTAGAAGTGCTAAATTGTTAACTTGGAGGGGTGAAGAAGGACATTCTGGACATTTTTCACTTTGTGTCTCCCCCCATATACCAGCCAATCTATGGGGTCATGATGTATTACAGAATATGGGGGCATTTCTGGTTAGCCCTAACTCCTTGGTACCTCATCAGATGTCACAACAAGGTTTCCTTCCCATTAAAGGGCTTGGTAAAACAAAATCAGAGGAGAGAATGTCTTCCAGTTATCCCTAACAAGAACCATTATGATATAGAATGCACACCTCTACATTTTTTAGGAAGAATCTTGGTCTCTTTGACCCCACAGACAACATTCAAGATAATCTGGATATCCGATGACCCTGATTGGGTTGATCAATGGCCCCTCACTCAGGAGAAGCTTGCAGCAGCTCATAATTTAACTAATGAACAGATAATGGCAGGGCTCCTGGAATCCTCCAATAACCCTTAGAATACTTCCTTTTATGATGCTGTGGCAGGACTGATCACACATGGGCAGACATGTGCTATTCAGCTTCTTGGATGTGAGGTGCAAAATACCATCATTCCCTTTTCTTTTATTCAATAAGGATGGTTATTGCAATTCTCATCCTGTTGGCAAACTGCATTAGCTAACTTCCCTGGTGATATTGATTGTCATTATCCCCCAGACAAATTAATTCAATTTGCTTCCCTCACACCCTTTGTCTTTCCTTCAAAGATAAGCTTGATTCTCATAGCAGGAGGTGTCTCTGTTTTCATAGATGATTCTTCTTTGGGCAGGGGAGGTTGTGTTACAGCTTTCTCTTGCTGTATATAGGATATAGTTTTTTCTTCTTCACAAAAGACTGAATTGCAGGCTGCTATATGGGCTCTACAAGATCATTCATCCACTCCAATTAACCTTTCTTCAGACAGAGCTTGTGTTTGTGCTGTGATGTGCCATATTGAAACTGCAACCATTCACATTAACCAGAAAGATCTTTTGCATTTGTTTCACACTCTCCAAATTGCTGTTCAGTCATGGCATGTCCCCTGTTTCATTGGTCATTTATGGTCCCATTCCCAATTGTCAGTGCTTCTTACTAAGGGAACTGCTACTATAGATGGATTCATGGCTACTGTCACTGTTGCTCCCTCAGGTACCATTCAGTAGGCTACTGCCTCCTGTGCCATCTTCCATCAAAGTTCTTCTGCATTGCACAAGCAGTTCCTTTTAACTGGAGAACAGGCTTGACAAATTGTTAAACAATGTTTCTCATGTGTAATACATCTTCTTTCACTCCCTATGGGGGGCAATCCCTGAGGATTACACCCCAATCATTTGTGGCAGGTGGATGTCACTCATATTACTGAGTTTGGCTCCCTATTCTGGGTCCATGTTTCAGTGGATACTTCCTCAAGATTCATTTTTGCTTCTGCCCGCACTAGTGAAGTGGCTAGACATGTCATAGCCCACTGCTTGGAAGCCTTTAGTACCCTTGGCTCTCCACAGGCACTAAGGACGACAGTGGCCCAGCTTATAAAAATGCTGCCTTCCAAACATTTTGTAAAACATTTCACACTTCCCTTACTATGGGAATTCCTTATAACCCTCAAGGTCAAGGATTCGTTGAACATGTTCACTGTACACTCAAAATTCAAATACAAAAACATAAAGGGGGATCTTTCCCTTCAAAATTCACACTTCATAACAGACTTCATTTGGCAATATATATTATTAACTTTTTGAATCCTACTAGGGATGCTGCTATAGTAGCAGAAAGACAATTCAATCAGGTAAAGGAAAATAAGTTAGGAAGGGCCATTTGGAAATATCTTCATACTGTATAATGGAAAGGACCTAGTCCAGAGCTAATTTGGGATATATTTGTGTGTTTCCAGAAAATGCTGAATGGCCTATCTGGGTGCCAGAGTGTGTTGTACAACTGTATCATGAACAGAGACCCAGAGAAGGAGTCGTCTCCACCTCTCAAGAAGCTGATGCTTAGTCTTGTGGCAGTGATGCCTCAGAGACTGCTCCATAGCTAATAGACAAAAATGGGGCTAGACCTGACCTGTGGTCAGTTAAAGAATTGACCCAGAATGCCCAAGACATGGTAACCAAAAATGGGAAAAGAAGATATGAGCAGGTAACAAAATATATAGAGACAACTGATTTGGAGGTTACATAAAAGAAAGGGGCATGAAAATTTCAAGTATTCTTAAGACAAAATATGATACAAAATTATATATTATTTATAGATAAAAGGTTTTGTTCCTTCCAAATTTTCTTATGAGATCTCTGTTAATTGACCTACAAAAATTCTGACTAGCCTATTTATAATTACAAACTTCTAAAATTATTACAATTTAATGTGGCCAAAAATGTATTTGAGTGCACTGAGATATTATAAATAGTTTGTCTGTATATGTTGTTTGTTTGTCCTATCTGTGAGTTTTTTATTTATTTATTTATTTTGTTTGTTTGACCTCAACATTTTTCTTTCTTCTTTTGCATTTTTGGATCATTTGATCAAAGTTTACTTTGGGTTATAGACTTAAAAAAGCATGTTTCCACCTGGATAATCAACTGGTCAAAAAGATGCTAAAATTGATTATATGAATGTATTATATATTGTTGTTTATTACGACTTGAGAGTTTTACATTATTCAAAAACAATGTGTTAAGTGTTATGATTAGGCTTTCATAAGTCATAAAACATTAAGGAAGTTAAAAATCCCTTAGGGTGGGAGGAGATTATTGGAAAAGACTCCAACTGATGAATAAAAAAGCAGCTGCCTGGTAACATTAACCAGTTCTTGTTCATTAGTGGGAGGTCTTAGTAAATTCCATGACCTTATGGCTGATACCCCAATAATTGTTATTAAAATACATTATTGCATTATGTTCACATTGATCATTGTCAAAAGGTTAAATTTTCTAGACTATATGTTTAGAAAATAAGGCTTTTTATCTAAAGATGCTCTGATACAAAGGTTTTCATATAGCTGTGACAATTGATTGTTATTAACCTCATGCTTCCAGATGTACAGGTCTTCCACAATGTAAAATTGGGATTGTTTATGGTGATAGACATTTTCTTTTAGATTCAAACATTTGCCTTGCTTTTGTGCTCCAATTAATTGTGATAGGAGGTTCATGTCAAACCAAAACGAAGTTACCAGTTAGTAATAATAACAAAAATTTATATGATGTATATATTGTATATGCACCACTATACTTAAAGATTCATAAACATTAAGCAGTCCAGACAATGTCACAAATTTCTTCAGTGACATCCCATTAAAGGTCAATGAGTTAGGTAAAAGTTGCTTGTGTATTAGATAGAGATGATTGATTAAAATAGCTATACTATGTCAAAATGAAAATTTAAGTATGTCAAAAAATATCATTATTCAAGCCAGGTGTGGTGGTGCACACCTTTAATCCCAGCACTCAAGAGGCTGAGGTAGGTGGAGCATTGTGCGTTCGAGGCCAGCTTGGGCTACAACGTGAGCTCCAGGCCAGCCTGAGCTACATAGTGTGACCCTGCCTCAAAAAAACTAGGGCCAGGAATTTGGCTCAGTGGCTTAAGTTCCTGTCTGGCAGGCATGAGGTTGTGACTTTGATCCCTGGTGCTTTTGATTTTAAATTTTCTGTGTAAAATTATATAACTATTGCCTGTTAGCATTCTACAGAGATTCAACATTTAGAACAACTCTGGTTGCTAGCAAATAATGGTTCTATTTTATGTTCAAAGGTGCTTGATATTCAGATAAAATAGTAATATTGAGTTAACTGCTCTCATTACAAAATATTATGTCACTAACCTTCTCTTCTGGATGTACAACAACTGAGTTACAGAGACAAGAAACGAGAAAGATAGATGGGCTGAGAGGGCAGCCACTATTTTGGCCCCAGCCCTCAGAGGTCAATAAGAACACATGACATGAGGGAACATTTTCAGCAACATTCTGCAACTCTGGTGAGTATTACAGACTCCTGATCAAGGAGATTGTAGGACCAGAGGGGATAAAGATCTATGGTGAATAGTGTGCCTAAGGAGAGTCATCAGGAGAGAAAAATCTTCCAAGCTTTCACAGAAAGCAACTTGGTCAGGCAATGGCCATAACTCATCTAGGGGGCTTACACCAACAGAAGTACCAAGAGGCACTGTGCATGGTTCCAAGGTAATTCCTGAGGAGTCTTAACTGATCTGGATAGACAACAAGAGATTGATTGGAATTAATATAGGTCTTACCTTAACTTGATCTTGAACATCCTGCAGAAAAGTACACAAGAGGTATAAAACAATGCCATAGTAAATATTAGCTAAAAGAAATTTAAATCACTAGCACCTTCTGACAATTACCAGCTACACTAGTGACTGACTACTGTCATGAATCAAAATTAAATTACTAAATGCAGGGACTTAGAATCCTTGAACTGGAAATGTTTAGCTTAAACAAGTAAATTCCTTCAAAATGAAAAGGGTTCAAGAACAAAAAGATCATCTACAGAGTTCTCTAAACACAGCTCCTCTAGCCTCGACTAAGTACACATTGTTGAAAAACTATAAAACAGAAAAAAGAGAGATGTGGGGAGTCACTGAAGCTGAAGATCTGTCATGTGCAGGGCCGGAGCAAAGCTAATCTCAGGAACACTGGATGCCTGAGGCAAATCACATGGATAAGCTGCTCTAATCTCAAGAACAAGGCTCCTGAGACAAGCCATGTGGATAAGCATGGATAAACTCTCAGGGGGAGAGGTTTCACGTGAGACTCGATCTCTCAAGTGTATAAATAAATGCACCACAGCCAGTGGAGCTCTCTTGCTCCTTCCTCTCACTCCTTCTCCCTCCCCTCCTGCTTTTTTGTACTTCCGATTAGGAAAGAGGGCCTCAGTTTTCTGTATTCTGACTGTTGTCCTTTTTCTCCATCCTCTCACTGTCCTCAACCTGGAAAAGTTGAGACCTGTGTGGGATGTGGCTGTAGCCAGCTCTGGGAAGAGCACCCATGTCTGGAGGTGAATATTGCTCCTGTTGGGAAGGAACAGTGAACGCACACTGTATCCTTCTCACATCTGCTGCTCAGCGAACACTTGCTCTTTGAACCCAGGATGTGTGTCCTGCAGGTGGACAGAGAGAGTGGGAGCAACTTCAAACATCGAGGGAGAAATTAATGAGGACTTTATTTCTCAGATACCAAATTGTGATTCCGTTTCATGTGTCTTCGCTCTCAGTGCTAGTTAATGCATTTCTACGAAGGTACGACTAAGGTTGTAAACTTGTACTATTACCAAGGGTTGTCATACAGAAATAGCATGAAGTACAGTAAACCATTTTGAAAACATAACCACTGTCCGTTTTCCTAGAGACAAATTTCTTGCAGAAATGTGGCCTAGCTATTGTGCTGCTGGGTGTTGTGTGCAGCACTCATTGCTCTATCATAAAACCAAAAGAATCTCAGGCTTGCCTTTCCAGAGTCCTCTTTAGAATGCAGAATCCCTGCCAAATTGTTTTCATCCTCTCTCATCTAACAGCAGTTGACCTCTATCTATGCTGGCATAGCCCATATACTCTGCTTTTAGAAATGATGCTTCTTAGCTAAGCGTGGTAGTGCATGCCTATATATCCAGCGCTCTGGGAGGGGGAGGCAGGAGGACTGAAAATGTCAACATAGACTGGGCACACTTTGCAGCCTAGAAAGACCTTGATTAAAAAATCTTTTTAGAAGCTGTGAATGTAGCTCAGTGTAAAGACTCCACATTAAGTCTCCAAGATCACAGGAAAGAAAGAGGAAAAGAAAGAGAGAGAGAAATACACAGAGAGAGAAAGAGACAGAAACAGAGACAAAGAGATAGAGAGAGAGAAGGCAAAGAAAAATGAAGGAAGGAAGAAAGGAAGAAAGACATGAAGGAAAGATGAGAAAGAAAGAAAGAGAAAGGAAGAAAGAAAGAAAGAGAAAGAAAGAAAGAAAGAAAGAAAGAGAAAGAAAGAAAGGAAGAAAGAAAGGGAAAGGAAAGGAAGGAAAGAAGGAAGGAAGGGAGGAAGGAAGGAAGGAAGAAAGAAAGAAAGAAAGAAAATAAAAGAAAATATAAAAGAAGGAAGTAAAAAAGGAAGTGAGAAAGGGAGAGAGAACCTGATGAAGGAAGACAGAAGGGTGTGAGCAGGGTTTATGGCGATGGCTGTGATCTGCATGTGGCTTGAGTGTCCCTCCAGGTGCCTGTGCTGAAGTTCATCCTCGCCATGGGGAAGGAGAAGCAACAAACTTCATCCCCCTGTTGTTTAGAGGAGAACCTTTGGGGGAGTTTACAGTGGGGTGAGTCATCAGAGTGGGGCCCATGATGAACCCTGGTGGCTTCAGGAGAAGAAAGCCAGGCACCCAGGGACACAGGGTACTCTCCCATGTCTCCCGTCATCTGAAACCAGGTGCAGCCCTGTTCTGGGATCGGAACCATGAGTAAGAAAAGCCTGTGTTGCTGGGAACTGCACGTTCTGCAGTAAGCAGACAGGAGGAGACAGGTGTGGATCTCATGAGGGCTGAATCTGGGAGGCGTCCTGTGCTGCCCACCTGCCCTCCAAACCCTGGGTACCTGGAGTTTGTGTTGTAGTGCAGTCAGTCTGGCTCCCAGAGAGGGCTTTGGAGCAGAGTTTGGGCCAAGAAGAAGCCTCTTCCTGAAGAGGGACCTGCAGGGACAGCGTTAACCTCTTCAGAGAGGAGCCCCAAGCTGTGCACTGTCCAGTGTGACCCTGAGTACATCAGAGCCCGACCCAGGAGTCCTCCAAATTCTGCAGTGAAAAAAAGGTGGTGACATAACCTGACAAGTCTAAGTCTGTTTGCTTCTTTTGTAGCATCTGGTATGTCTGGGGCAGCGGTCAACAGTCACATCATCACTGTGCTGGTCTCTCTCTCCAATGTGGAAAGTGGAAGAGGAGAGAGGGAAGCCCAGTGCAAAGTGAAGGCACTTTTCTTGTAGGTATTGAAGGAAGCAATAGGAAGCCATCCCAAGGAAAGACTGGGGCACTCAGACCTGCAACAAAGCCAAATCTGTGGTAGTGGTTTTGTTTTATGGGAAAGGGTTCTGTTTCCACCTCTCTGAGGGCCCACACTTGATTGATTGAATATTGGGCTTGTGGCGAGGTGATCAGTCTTGGGAGCTATAGGGCAATATTTTACAGCAGCTCATGTTGTGGACTTCTCATACTAGAAAGAAAACTAAGGTGTAGCGGTAGCTTACACAGGCACAAGAGTGAAAATTTAACAGCTTCAAATTGCGAAGATGCTTGGAAATTGTTTGGTGCTCATAGCAACAAAGAGTCTGAATTTTCCACCCTCTGAAAAAGAGCCTGGGTCTTTTACTCTCCCAAGGGGTGTCTTCTGACCTACACTGTATAAGAGCATTTAAAATATGAACATTACAACACTCTGAATATTAAACAATAAATGCTGCATTTGTAAATATCTCCCCAAAATACCTGCTTTCATTTCTCTCACACTGAGGTTTTGATGAAGTGTCTACACATACATGTGACTCTTATTGCCTTGCTTTTATATTGAGTGGTACTTCAGCTTGTACCCTGTATATTTTATTATATAACTACTTTGTATTTTAGGAGATCCTGAAATTTCTCCACCTTTGTACATTAGAGAATCACTACTTTGGAGTCTCATATTACTGGCCATGGGACATAATGATAGCAGAAGTGACTTTTTTGGTGATTTTTGAAGAATAACTTGATAATGTGCAGTAGAATCCCAGCTGTGGCATAAATAGTTACTCATGATGGAGATGAAGATTGAGATTCACTGCCTGGTGTTTCAACTGAGCAGACTTCCAGCAGTCACCTGAAGGGATCCAATTCCACTATTTGCTTATGGTGACCATGAAAGCTAAGAAGGAATAGAGAATGCAAATATCATGGGCAAGAAGCAAATTATTGCCTGTCTGTATCTTTCTTATTTGAATGTATCAGAACTAAATTGAAAAAGCAGTGATATAAACAAATGCACACCACCTTTCTATTCCATCCCCTTCATCATTAGAATCCTGCTCCTCAAAAGGGTCCAGCTGAAGAAGAACAGAGAGGGTGAATGATTGAAATGGTCTGAACGTCTAGACATCCTTAAAGAAGTGACTGATTTTTCTCCTCTCAACATGGTAATGCATCAGTACATTATCCGTTTTCTTATAGTACTGACACAACTTCTTGCTGGGGTCTTGGCAAATGGCTTCATCTTGGTGGTGAACGTGGTGGACTTCATCAAGCAGAGACAAATGGCTCCTTTGGATCTGCTCATCTCCTGCCTGGCAACTTCACGAATTACTCTGCACATGCTCGTCTTCCTGGCACATCTGGTCCTTCTCTGCTTCATGAAACTCTCAGTGCTTGCTAAGCTTAATACAATTTTTATATTTCTAAATATTTGGATGGTTTGGTTGGCCACATGGCTTGGTGTTTTTTACTGCATCAAGATCGCCACCATCCCACACCCAATATTCTTCTGGTTGAAGATAAGGATTTCCAAGTTGGTGCCTTGGCTGATCCTGGGGTCTACATTGTATGCATCTATTAGTGCTGCAGTCCATGAAAAACATGCATGGACTGTCACACAAAATATTTTGATCACATTTTTGTCCAAAAATGCAACTCAAAGCAAAGGAATAGATGTTGTATTCCTTTCTATGTCCATTTTTCATCTTACAGTGCCATTAAGTATTTTCCTTATCGCTAATGTGCTCTTGATTTTCTTCCTGGGGAGACATGCCCAGCACATGAGAAGCATTGCTACAGGAGCCCAGGATCCCCGCAGAAAAGCCCCCATCAAAGCACTGCTGTCCATCCTGTCCTTTCTAATCCTCTACTTCTCCCACAGCATGCTCACCATTTTAATATTTTTTCAAATAGTGCAGGTTGAAAGCTTCTTCTTTGATCTCTGTACCTTGGTGACTAGCAGTTACCCATCTATCCACTCTGTCATCTTAATTTTAGGAAATCCTAAACTGAAACAAAATGCAAAGAAGTTCCTGCTCTGTGGTCAGTGCAATCATTGAGAAGAATTTGTATCAGTCAAAAGGATCTAGGGGTTAATGGCTTCCCTGTGTCAGTCTCCTGTCTCTCACTCAATAAACATCCTGTCCATAAATGTACTGCTCATCATTCCAGTCTGTCCAGCCTGAGACACTATTATAGATTTGCTACCTTCAGAAAAGTGTACGTTCTTCTGTAAAGTACGACAAATATCAGTGGATTACACCTACGTCGGTGTTGTGGTTGTGACACAGATCCACCATCTAGTAAGATAAATACTACAGGGATCTTTGTGCACGATGTCTTTCAAGTGTAGGAACAACCACAGTTTATCACAGTTGAAAGCACTGAAGAGGAGCAAAAGCATTTGCTTGGACTTGTCATGTCAGAAATACACAGACTCTTGTAGCACCATCATTGGTAGGATGCTTAGTTCTGTATGACTTATCTGCCTCAGATGGGCTGATTGTTCACCCCTTGTGTACCTGCACATGGTTTCTATCCTCTTTATTTGGGTCATAGAAATGAAGCCTCTTTTGGATTGGAAAGAAGGCTGAGGACATGGAGCCCTTCCAAGTGCGTGTGAGCATATACACTGTGTCCATCTGTCAGCGAACCTAGATGGCATGGTGACATTTCCTAGCATCTGATAAAAGGGCTGATAGGTGGAGGATAAGGAGGAGGAGAAACAGAGACAGGAGGTGAGATCTAAAGGTTTCTCTTTCATCTCAGTTGTGCACCTTGGACTGTCAGTGCCTCACAGAGGTGTTTCATTATACTCTTGTGCACTCGACCTCAGGACAGTACCAATGACGATTGGTGATTTAGTCCTCCTAGCACGTGGCCTTTTTCTCAGTGAGGCAACACCAGTAGGTGTGAAGAGTTGGGGGTGTCCCCATCTGCTTGACCTCATAGTTGCATTTGCTGCTAGACTGGCTGATAATTTTGAAATTTAAAAGATTCATGCATGTTTCCAAAGCAAATTCATATTCCCTTTGCTTTCAGGCCAGATAAGGAAATGAAAGATGTTCCTAAATTTAGCTGTTAATTTGGGTTCATGTGTGATGATGTATAAACTGCATTAGGTTTAGATTTGCCAAATACCAGTAGTAAGGATTCATCTTCTGATTTTACAATCCCAGATATGCAACTCATAGAGGAGTGATACAGAAGATTTGGAAATCATTCTTAAACAGGAAAGATGTCTTCTTGGCTGTGGGTATGACAATGCTCTATGTCTTTCCAGGACTTGAAGATGATTCCCCAGGGACCAAAGGAGCAGCCCCCATTTCTTGTATGTGTCCCACAGTCGCTCCCTCCCTCTGGTAACCAGTTCTGGGAAGAGCACCTGTGTCTTGAAGGTGAATATTGCTCCTGTTGGAAGGAACAGTGAAGATGCCCTCTTGTTCTCCTCACATCTGCAGCTCAGCAAATACTTGCTCTATGAACCCCGGATGTGTGTCCTGCAGGTGGGCAGAGACAGTCAGAGCAACTTCAACCATCCAGGGAGAAATGCACAGGGAATTTGTTCCTCAGATACCAAATTGCAATTCCATTTCATGTATCTTCGCTCTAATAGTTCTAGTTAATAGCATAACTATGAAGGTATGGCTAAGTTTGTATGCTTGTAGTATTACTAAGAATTGTAATAAAACAAAGCCACAGAGTAAAATAAAGCATTCTAAAAACTTAACCACAGCCTGCTTTCATAGAAATAAATTTCTGGCCAAAATGTGGCCTAGCTATTGTGTTGCTGGGTGTTGTGTGCAGCACTCATTGCTCTGTCTTGAAATCAGAAGAGTCTCAGCCTTGTCCCTCTGGAGCCCTCTTTATCTGGCCTCACCAGCCCTCCCAAATTGCTTTTGTCTTTCTCTTACCCAGCAGCAGTTTGACCTCTGTCTATCCTGGCAGAGTGTCCTGCTTCTGCTTTTAGAAATGTGCCCTGCTCACCAAGCATGGTAGTACATGCCTATACTTCCAGGACTCTGGGAGACTGAGGCAGGAGGACTGTAAGTGTGAATCTAGCCCTGGCAATTTAGCAAAACCTTGTCCTCAAAGGATTTTAGAGGCTGCTGATGTAGCTCAGTGTAAAGGCTCTAGGTTACATCTGCAGAACCATAGGAAGCAAAACAGAAAAGGAGGAGAGAGACAGAGAGAGCAAGAGTATAAAGAGAAAGGAATAAGAAAGAAGGTAACAAGGAAGAAAACAGAAAAGAAAGTATGAGCGACAAAGAAGAAAGCAAGAGAAAGGAAGGAATGAAGGAAGGAAGGAAGGAAGAGAAAGAAAGAAAGGAAGGAAGGAAGAGAAAGAAAGAAAGAAAGAAAGAAAGAAAGAAAGAAAGAAAGAAAGAAAGAAAGGAAGGAAGGAAGGAAGGAAGAGGTCTGAGACTGAAGGGCATGAGCAGGGTTTATGGCAATGGCTGTGATCCAAACATGGCTGGAGTGTCCCTTCAGGTGCCTGTGCTGAAGTTCATCCTTGCTATGGGGAAAGAGAAGGAACAAACTTAATCCCCTGCTGGTTTGAGGGGAATCTTTGGGGGAATTTACAATGGGGTGAGTCATCAGAGTGGGTCCCATGAGGAACCTGGTGGCTTCAGGAGAAGAGGGCCAGGCACCCAGGGACACAGAGGTGCTCTCGCTCTCTCTCCGTGTTATCTGGAAGCAGATGTAGCCCTGCTCTGGGACCAGAACCATGAGCAAGAAAAACCTGTGTTCCCAGGAGCTCCACAATCTGCATTAAGGAGACAGCAGGAGACAGGACAAGGCAGACCTGGACAGCTCTGGTACTGAATTCGGGAGGCATCCTGTGCTGTCCTCCTGCCCTCCACACCCTGTGCCCTAGGAGCTGAGTGTTGTGGTGCAGTCAGCCTGGCTTCCAGAGAGGGCTTCGTAACAGGGTTTGTGCCAGGAGGCAGCCTCTTCCTGAAGAGGGACCTGCAGGGACAGCGCTTAGCAGTTCAGAGAGGAGCCCCAACCTGTGCACTCCCCAGTGATGCCCTGAGTCCTTCTGAGCCCCATCCAGTTCTCCACAGTGTGCATGACTAAAGTTGGTGACATCACCTGACAAGTCTAAGTCCCAGTCTTCCTAATGTTGGATTCCTTGGGTTGAGTCCACAGTCAACACTTTCACCATTGCTGGTCCCATCTCTCTCTGACAAGGAGAGAGGAGGAGCACTGAGGAAAGGCCAGTGGAAAGCGAAACTACTTTTCTTAGAGATATTGCATGAATCAGCATAATGCCACTGCTGGGAAGCAATGGGGTGCTGAAATGTGCAACAATGCAAAGTTGGGGTTAGCTGTTCTTTTTTATGGGGTAAGGTCTGGTCTCCGTCCTCCTGAGGGTTGACACTTGATTGATTGGATTTTGTGGCTGTGTCTAGGGGATCAGTCCTCGAGCTATAAGTGAATTTATAGGAGCAGATTGTTTTGGAAACATTACCTACTGGGAAGGAAATTTCAGGGGCAGCGGTAGTTTAAATGGACACAAGTGCGATTGGCTATCAGCTCTAAACCACGGAGTTGTTTGTAAATTGTTTGGTGCTCGTCACAACACTGAGCCTGCATTTCCACCCTCTAAAAATGGCCTGAGCTCCCCAGGGGTCCCTTCTGACTCTACACTGTATTAGAACATTCAACATATTAGCATTGCAACAATTTGAGTATTAAAATAATGAACACTGCAATTCTACATATCTCCCAACAGGAAGTGCCTTCATTTGCTCTCACACAGGGATTTCGATGCTGTGTCTACTCAAACATTTATCCCTTATTGTCTTCCTTCTATATTGACTGATAGTTCAGCCTGTACCCTGTATATTTTATTATATAACTACCTTACATTTTATGAGGTCCTGATTTTCTCAGCTTTTGTCCATTAGAGAATTATTCCGTGGGAGTCTTCCATTGCTGGGCCTAGGATATAATGATAGCAGAAATGATTATTTTAAGTGTTTGGGAAGAATACCTTGAAAATGTGAAGTAGAATCCCAGGAGTGGCACAACTAGTTACTCATGGAGGAGATGAAGGTTGAGGAACTCTGGCTGGTTCTCCATCTGAGCAGACTTTCAGCAGTCATCTGGAGGGATCCAATTCCACTATTTGCTTACGGTGACCATGAAAGGAAAGAAGGAGTAGAAAATGCAAAAGCCATTAGTGAGAAGCAGATTATTGCTGGACTATCTCTTCCTTATTTGAATGTGTCAGAACTAAATTGAGAAAGCAGTGATATGAACCAATGCATATCGCCTTCCTACTGCATAGCTTTTAGGATTAGAATCTTGCTCCTCAAATGAGCTCCTCCTTCTC
>RJWM01027433.1:0-11192 GCA_004363535.1 Dasyprocta punctata
CCTGGCAGATATTTTTAAAGAATAGTTTTCTGCTTAAATTATGAGAAATCTTATGCCATATTTTTATTGCCTATAATCTAATTGTGCTACTGTATTAGTCTGCTTTCTCATCTCTGGGACAAAATACCTCCCACTCACAGCTTAAAGGGGAAGTAATTTACTTTTGCTCCCAGTGTATTCAGTCCATGATTAGGCTGCTCAAGGCAGAAGCCACATGGTATAAGAGTTTTCTGAGCAAAAACTGATCACATCATGCTGGCCAGGACACGAAGAGAAAAGGCAGAAACTGGGTACAGTAATGCACCCTTCCAGATCACATCTTGTGACCTGCCTCTTCTGATCAGGCCCCATCTCCACAGCATATTCAGTTACTGACATCAGTGAATGAACTCTGATGAGTGTACATCCCTCCCCCATGATTCTATCACTTGAGACTTTTTGAGGGACATTGGAGATCTACACCATGATATTTTGCCCATGGCTCACAACAGACTCATTTCCATGTTACTATGAAAAATGTATTTAGTCTATCTGTAACAGTCATCAGTCTTACCAGTTCCAGTATTGCTAAAAAGTACAACTCCAAAGTCTTCTGTGAGACTCAAGGAAAAGTCAGCTGTGAGCCCCTGTGAAAGTTAAAAGGAAAGTCCTTCTAGCACACAATGGCACAGGTAAATATTCCCATTCTAAAAGGAAGAAATAGGGACTAGAAAGTAATGAGAACAAAGAAGCAAAATCCTGCAAGACAAAGAGTAAGTCTTACAGTTCCACATGTAGTGCCCAGAGCATGTTGTGGAGAGATGTGATAACCAAAGGGCTTGTGTCAGCCCACGTACTGGGCCTTGTTAGTTTAAGCCCACATGGCGTTTTTCTTTGGCTAGCACCACTTACTGTTCTGGCTTTTCTTAGAAGAAAACTCATGTCTCTGGTGTCTGCAAATTTCTGGGGTCTCTAGTGCACCTTCAACTTCAGTCTCACAACTTCTTGCATTACCCCTTTAGAGAGAGATTGCCTGCCACCCAAGTCTTCTTTCAAATCTGAATGGGAACTTCCATGATGCCACAACTCTTGCATTCTGCATTACTGGAAAACCAGCACTGCATAGGTGATATCACTATACTCCGGCAGCTTGGGTGCCTGGATGGCTCAACTCAGGGAAATGAATCCTTCTAAAGGAAACAATTCCCTAGGTGGCCCTTCTAAAGTTAGGGCTCCAGGTGTTCTCTTCTGAAAATGAAAGGTTTAAGTTTTTAGACATTTGAGCGTACAAATGGTGAGGTCTGGTTGATTCTGAAATGGCTTCAAGCGATCTTTCCTATTATACTGATGCAAAGTATTTAACTTATTCTTCTTCTTCTTTTTTGTTTTTCTTTTGGTACCAGGGATTGAATTCATGACCTTCCGCTTACCAGGCAGGTACTTGTGCCACTGAGCTTAATCTCCAGCACTCAGCTTCTTTTTAATGGTAATCTTTTCAGGAACCAAAACTTTGTTTGCCCGAACTTTATAGATGCTTGCTTTCTGGACAGCCTTCACATCATTTGCTTCCATTTTTTGTTCCTAATTCTTACTGTAAATATGCCTAAAAATAGCCCCAGTATCCATGCCACAGCCTAAATCTTGGACAGCACTGAAGTTTCCTTTAACAGAAGAATTAGTCCAATGCTCCAAATCCAGTCTCCTGCAATGTCTCAGGACACAGGCAAAAGGTAGACAAACTTTTTCCCAAAGTATAACACATGTGGCCTCTAGTCTAGTTTTTAATAGCGTCCTTGTTCCTAATGGAAACCTTATGAGCTTGGCCTTTACTCTCCACATTTCTACCAGCATTGTGGTCTTTTGAGCTCTGATGAGTATCACACACCAGCACTTTTCACAGTATTTTAAGAGTTCTCTAGCTTGCATCTGAAAACTTTTCCAAACTCCTGTCACAAACCAGTTCCAAAATCTTGTCAACCATATGGCCAAGTACAGACACAACAGTGACTCCAGTACTAATGCCAATTTTCTGTACAAGTGTGCTTTCTTTTCACTGTGACAAAATACTTAACAACTGTGACTTAAAGACAGTGAGGTTCATTTTGTTTCACAGTTTCAGCAGGTGAGTTCCAAGGCAGGAACTGCATGGTGGAAGGGCCTGGTGGAGGAAAACATCATCACCAGGAAGTAAAGAGAGAAAGGAGGAGCTGGGAACAGCAGCTCATGAATGCAGATCCCGCCCTCAGTTACCTGCTTCCTCTCATCAGTCACCACTTTCATAGCACATTCAGATACTTGAGTTATCATGGATGAATCTGCTGATGATGAGGCCTTCATGAGCCTGTCACCTGCCAAACATATGAGATTTTGGGGGACATTTTAGATTTATTTATGTATTTGTTTATTTTTTCAGTTTTCAGGACAGGTTCTCACTGTGTAGTCCAGGCTGGCCTTGCACTCACTATATCCCCCAGGCTGTTCTCGAATTTGTGGCTATCCTCCTGCCTCAGCTTCCCAAGTGCTGGGATTACTGTTGTGTGCCACTACACCTAGCAACATTTTTATTTTATTTTTTTGTCATTTTAAATTTTAATAAAATAGGTAATTTCATATTACATGGAGTAAGTCCATCCACTCATTGTTGATAAAATCTTTAGAAATAACTTTATAAAAAGTGTAGGTATTTCATTGGAATTAACTCATTATAACATGACGTCTACAGGTGCAGAATTGTCATTAACACCTTATTCTTTTAATTTTGTGAAACTTTAAAAATATAGAAAAGTACAAAAAATAAGACAAGATATCCATATACCACAATGCAGAATTAGTGAGTATCTTCTTACATTTACTTGCAGAGAAGTGAATATTTATATAAAAAGATCAAACCCCTCCCTAACTCCCCCTCCCACTCATTCCCATCCCTTCTCCACTCTTCGCAGACCACCATGAAGAGTTTAGTCTGTATCCTTCCAATTGATTTCAAAAACATTTGCAAATGTGTGTATCCATTAGCAATATAAAGTATTGAACTTCATCAAGGAAACTTTTATAATTCAAATTTACAAAAAGTCATCGTACTATATGCATTGTTTTCCACCTTTTTTCCCTCTCAACATGTTTTAGGTATTTCTATGAACATATGTCTTTCGTCTGTTGCATTTTTATAGATGTGTAGTATTCCATCGTAAGATAATCAGATTGTTTCCAATATCTGGCTACTACAAATTGAGCCAGAGAAACTCCTGGTATTTCCTGAGCATACACTTAAGTAAAACTAACATGTATTTTTGAATTTGTTACAAGAAATATTTTCCTACTCTCAAGGTCATAACCATTTTTAGTATACTGACTTCTAATAATTCTGTCTTTAATTCCTGTGAGTTTTACTTTTCTGTGTAATCCATGATCCATTCTCTACCTTCAAAGAACAAATAACCTCTAAATAATTTTTTTAAAATTATTTCCTCATCTCCTAATGCCATCTCTTTCATATTCCATATTTGAATAAATGCATAGGTCTTTCTGGAGTATCTTATGCTCTGCTGAATTACTGGCACAAAGACTTATTTTGTGTAGATGATATTTTTGTTTCTTCCTTTGTAATACTTAAAACATTTTTCTTGTACTGATGAAGATCTCCAGATTTATGCTGAGTGTAGTAACAGGCCTCTATTTTCTGTTCTCAATTTTTGGGAAATGCATCTAAAGTGTTGCTTCTGATGTAGGTTTTTTTTTGGGGGGGGGGTTGCACACAGTCTCTTCTTCATACGAAAGTCTTTTCTTCAGTATGAACTGTTAGTGTCCTCTAAAGTTTTAGCCTTGTTAGAGTTCACCTCACTTAGGATGCTTTGCTTCAAAATATTTCGGATGCACTGAGATACAAATTCCTGGTGCATGTTTTCCCATTTAGAAGTTCTTTACAGATCTTAACGGGTATGAATTTTCTGGTGTCTAATGTGGTGTGACTTCTGACCGAAAGCTTTTCCACATTCACTACATTGATAAGGCTTCTTACCTGTGTGTATTCTCAAATGCAGGGCTAGGGTTGAGAACTGTGAGAAAGCTTTCCCACATTCATTACAACCGTAGGGCTTCTCAACTGTATGGCTTCTCATGTGCATAGTGAGAGAAGAACTCCGAGAGGCTTTTCCACATACATTGCATTCATAAGGTTTGTTGCATGTACAATGAGGGATGTTCTTTGGGAAAAGGCTTTTCCACGTTCATTACATTCATAGGGTTTCTCTCCAGTGTGAGTGTTTTGATGTTTTATGAGGTACTACTTCTGGCCAAAAACTGTTCCACATTCATTACATTTAAAGAGTTTCTCTCCAATATGAATTTTCTCATGCTCAGTAAGATTTTATTTGCCACTAAAGGATTCCCACACTGTTTATATATGAAGGGCTTCTCTCCCGTGTGAGTTCTCTGGTGCCTGATGAGGTTTCACTTCTGAATGAAAGTTTTGTCACAATCTTTGCACTCAAAAGGTTCTCTCCAGTGTGAATTTTCTGACAGGTAAGGAGGTTCTCCTTCTGGCTGAAGGATTTTCCACAATCATTACATTCAAAAAGCTTCTCTCCAGTATGGGTGTTCTGATGTTTAATAACATACTGCTTTTGGCTAAAGGCTTTCCCATATTCATTACATTCAGAAGGTTTCTCTCTACTATGAAAATGCTCATGCTCAGGGAGACGGGATTTGTGGCTAAAGCTTTTCCCATATACCTTACAGGCAGAGGGGTTTTCCCCACCATCATTTCTCTGTTGACTGAGGTGTGACATCTGAATGGAAGCTTTCTCACATTCACAAGATTTCTCTCCAGTATGAATTTTTTGATGAATGAGAATTTACTTTTGGCTGAAGATATTTCAACATTTCTTACATTTATAAAGCTTTTCTGGGTATGATCTCTCAAATGCAAAATAAGGAATAAAGTTTGAGAGATAATTTTATCACACATAGCACATTCAAAGCTTTCTCTTCAGTATAAAATTCTAATATTCAATGAGAGTATTCACTGGTTTCTCTCCAGCATGAATTTTCTGCTGCTCAATGAGATCCATCATCTAGCTAATGGCTTTTCAATATTCCTTAGAAGCACGGGGTGACTCTTCAGCATGACTTCTTGGTTCAATGAGCCATCTGAATAAATGTTTACCTACATTCAGTAAACTCATAGGATTTCACTCCAGTGAGGAATGCTTGGCTATCAAACAGAGTACAAAGGGATTTCTTCACTGACTTACAAGGAGCTATAAGCAGAAGGATAAGCTCTAGTAGATAATTTCCAAATTAATAATACAATTGGTAATTCATTTCTACACAGCTTCCCTCCTAATTAAGCCTAACATCTTTTGAAATTAAAATTTCAATAAGGTGCTGCCTTAATAGAAATAAGGTTTATGTTTTCTCCCGTCAGTGATTATTTGAGATGGATGTAACTTGCCTTCCAAGTCTTGATGTCTCTTTATCTGTTCATTATCTTCTCAGGATTATTCTAGACAGACTTTTCACTTCTTTCTTCACCATCTAGTTTGTCTTCTTCAATCTAAGAACATATCCAGTTTGGTCTCTCTAAAACCTCCTACTGGGGTAAATGACACAGTGCTAAACTGTTATCGCCATGACCAAAGTATCATTCTAGAATTCAGGATGAGCCCTCTGGGACCCCTGGGTCATCTGAAGGATGAGAAAGATGTACTTTCTAGAAATGCACAAGATTCCATGTGTACTGAGGCTGTAACAACCTGTGGACAAACATTTTGATTTTAAACCATGGCAGTTATCACATAAACACAGAAAGAAGTGGAATGGGTGGGAATAGAGGGTTTAAAGACCCTGCTTTACAGAATAGAGGTCCCAGATGTATTTTCAGCAGTGATTCTGTGGTTTCAGCAGTAAAGTTCAGGGTACTCTGACAGATTCACCTTAGCATTTCTTGGTGGTTAGATTCCAGGTGGTTTTCAGTCAGTTTACAGAATTTCCTAGTTGGTGAAGTCTATAGAATTATCCTGATAATAAAGTTCCTCTAAGGCTTTTCAGAAACTCCAGATAAAAACATTCCCCACATAGCTTCTCCAGATAAACTTCCATAGCTTTACAGTCCTACCAATAGCACTGCACCCACAGGGCCAGTTAGACTCATCGTCAGGGTCTTTTTGAGACAGTACATTCTTCATTGCCATTTCATGAATGCCTCAAAGGCCTATTGAAACGTAGAAACAGTTTCTGCTTAGCTGTCCACAGACACTTGTTTTTCTATGGTAAATAAAGTCAGGGACAAGATGAGTGATATCACCACTGGGAACTGCGTAAGTAAAAAAGTAGACCAATTCCTACCTTTCGTCTGACCATCTTTACAGAATTGTGACTATACCAGTGGAAGTGGGGGCTGGTCTGTGCCAGCTTATCAAAGCTGTTAAAAGTTGCAGGACTTTTATGAATCGATTGGTGAACAGTCACAATTTCTAATCTGTTACTTTGTAGGCTAAGGCAGGACAATAACAAGTTTCAGGGTGGCCTAGGCAACTCACTGAGACCTTATCTCAAAAATTAAAAAGCAGTCGGGGTAGGGAATGTAGCTTGATGGTAGAGTGATTGTGAGGCTTTAAGTTCAATCCCTAGTACCACAAAATGTACATGGCATGGTAAAAAAATATGGTGAATGTTTAAATTTTAAAAATACATTACAATAAAAAACATATTGCTAAAACTGGAGGGGTAAGTGTGTTAAAAGTAAAGCACAGTATTTTGAATATACAGGGGAATTAATGGCAACATGCCTTTTACTATAATACATTTTTAAATTTAAAATTATAGTTTTTACCAAATAAAAACACTACAGTGGCTCCTCATTGACTGTACTCACCAGATAAGTGTGACTTGCAGCTCCTCCCTAAAGTCAGAATAACCATGAAAGATAAGTGTTTGAACTGATTCAGGACACAGAGGCCATCATAACAGCATAACCAAAGATACTCCCAAAAGAGAATATCCAGAACTGCTTTACAAACTAGCAAGTATGATGGGAGAAGTGTGTTTAAAGTGAGGAGGAGTATTCTGGGGGAATTAATGGCAATTTGTCTTTTATGGTCATAATTGAAAAAAATTTAAACATTCACCATATGTGGTGATCACACCTCATCAATACGACAATTAAACACATTATATTAGAAACCAAAGATGAGATACTCAAAACCCTACTTAACAATTTTACTACTCTTCACCACTGTCTCTGTCTTCAAAGTCGTTTAGTCTATAGCACCAGTATGCTGGGAATATGAATGGCGTGTCACTAAATACCTCTTCTTACCTGACATTCTGGAAGTTCAGCTTGGTAGTTTGACATTTCCATTTACACCACAAAAATGTGCAAATGTGATAAATAATGGTCCTCCTTTCACTACTTTATCCAACAGGCTACTTGTGAAACATTTATCAGCACACAACTAGGCACGAACCATACACTGGTAACCTAGGAAATGTTGATGACTAATTTGACTTCAGGATTCTGAAACCTTTCAAATTCTCTCACACTGGAATGCAAGTCTGCCAGACAAGGGAATGTAATGCTGTATACAGTAGTGATCAGGCTCGTTCTGCAAGGTCTGCTCTAATTTGGATCTGCACATATGTAATCACTATTTTCAAAAATGTACTCCATTTTTGATAAATCTAGAAGATTGTACCATATCACAGGGAGGCCTCTCACTGATGCAAGACTTCAAAACTAGATACTAGGAAATCAATGGGGGCAACCATAATGTCTCTTGTTTTCTTCCAAATAGCTATCTGTATCATCAGACATACTAAAATCAAACAAAACAGAATAGAATAAAACTAATCAAAGCAAAAGATTGTAAGCCTATTTTAAAGAGAAAAAAATAAAGAAAATTAAACAGAATAGAGCCAATCAAAGTCAAACAGTGAAACTGATAGAGAATTTTGAAACAGGATAATAGGAATCAACAAGGGTTACCATAATACCTCTTGTTATCTTCAAAATTGCTGCCCATTCCACCAGACAATAAAATCAAACAAAATAGAACAGAATAAAACTACTCAAAGCAGAACAACAAAGAAAACAAAACAATAAAACAGAATAAAACAAAATATGGTGAACAATATTGGTTTTCAAAAACAAGAGAGAAGGAAACCCCCCATATTTGTTATATTGCTTATTGTTATCCTCTTAATAAATGCTCAGACTACCAGCCTTAGACCTAAAAAGTCAATCAAACAATACAAGCCTTCAGTTGTTTCTGTGCCTCAGTTGCTATCAACTCAGCCTGTCCTCCAAATATGCTGGTTGTTTATCAAGGGAGGAGTGTTCTTGTCTCCCATCCTAAGCACCATTTGGCTCAAAAGAAGGGCAAATTGGCTTCTCATTACTCCTCCCAGTAGCTTGACTTGCACCAACTGAAAGGAAGGGTGAATTGATTTGTTTCTCCTCCCATACCCTGCATGGCTTCAGTATTGCAATTTTTTTTTTTTTTTTTTGCGGCACCAGGGATTGAACTCACAACCTCTCGCCTATCAGACAGGCGCTTAAGTCACTGAGCCAAACTCCCGGCCCTGGTTTTTTGAGGCAGGGTCGCACTGTGTAGCTCAGGCCAGCCTTGTGCTCGCGTTGTAGCCCAAGCGGGTCTTGAACTCACAACGCTTCTCCTACCTCAGCCTCCTGAGTGCTGGGATTAAAGGCGTGCGCCACCATGCCCGGCTAGTATTGCAAACTTTTAACTCATATCTTGTGTTGCTTTTGGGTGGGGTAATGATACAATCTCTGAGACTTCAGTGTTGAACTGAGTAGTGATTATACCTTGTACCTCCACAGAGGATGTCCCCCATCCATTTCAGTGAGTTTCTAATGCTTAGGGTGGGAAGGAGTGTAGAGAAGAGAGGCGTAAGCTGACTCTTAAAGTCTACAGTTTAGCCAGGGATTTAGCTGAGTGGTGTAAGCACCTGCCTGGAGGTGTGAGGTTGTGAGTTCAAATCCTGGTACCAAAAAAGAAAAAGTCTGCAATTTAGTGAGAGTGTATCCAGGGTCTAGTGGGTGCCTATGGCTCCAGAGAAGCCTAACATGAAATCTTCACATGTGTCTCTGGAGATCTGTGTTTTAAAATTCCCTTCATAAAGTGTATAAACTCTAGTTAGAAATTCATCCTTCCTAGAAGATATATCCCAATCTGTTGTTTTGGGTTAGGGCTTTTGGAATAAGAGCCCAGCACATATCTACTTTTATGAAATCAGAAGGTTTAAATTTGGACTCTCCATGCTTGTGGAAGTCATTTACTTAGGCGTGGAAGATCATCCTACTGTATACCACACTGGTCCAGGCCCATTGGCCATCTGATCTCACACGAGCTGTGGATGAGTCACATAGCCATGATTCCCTCATTGCAAAGTTCCCAAAACTCTGCAAGAAAAAAATAGTGGAGGAGTCACAGTCAATGAGGCAGGTCAGACCTGGGTTCCCCCAAGCGCTCTGCTCACACTGCCTCTGGGAAACTCAACTCCTGGCATGGGCTCCCATTGGCTGCCACCCTGGCCCAGGATGATAAATCTGCAGCACCTCTGGTTTGACTGCTGTTGCTCACAGGTCGTGGCTACTATGACTATGGAAAAGTACCTGCTGCTGTTGCTGGGTCTTGCCTTGCCGTCAGGCTGCATGCAAGGTGAATCCTTGGGGACAGTCTAGCTTAGGGCTGGGAAAGCAGACTCATTGGTGGCTGTAGATTATTTCTGGGCTTTGGGGAAGTGAGGGACATGGACCAGGGCCTTTAGAGGCAGTTGCTACACTTCACCATCCACACTGCTTTCTCTTCTTGGCTTCCTCCACTTTGGGCCCACCCCAGTCCTCTCCTCCTCCTTCAGGCTCCTCTGCTCTCCTGCCCCACGTCTAACCCATGCTAGTTCTAATTCCTCCAGCTTTCTTGCAGACAGCCCTGAACTTGGATTGGGAAGGGGACAAAGAAGGTTGTCTGCAGAGAATGAAGATAAACAATGAAAAGGCATGGAAGAGTGTTCCAGAAGGCATGGTGGGGCCCCATGCTCTGAAGCAAGGCCTACCTCTTCTTTCCCGAGGCCCTGTCCATGCCTGGTAGTGTGCGGGGTTGAAATGCTCTAGCTGGCCTCCAGCAGAGCCCAGCCAAGGGCATGAGGCCTTCCTTCAGGCATCTGATCAGCCCGAGTCCAGCTCCTTCCTCTACCAGGCAATGACCATTTTCCCTTGCTCAGCAGTCATGGCCACTATGTCTGCTGCCTCCTTGACCAGTGAGGCTCCTTCTGCCTTTGCAGCTCTGAAGTGTGTCCATTGTGATCAGAGAAATGTTGATGGAGTTTATGAGAGTCAGGAAAGCTCCTGCGAGACTTATGGCTTCAAGTAGTGCTTCCTGTGGAAGATCTATGCGGGTAGGGAGTGTGTGATGCTGGGGTGTCCCTGGCCTGGATTTGAGGAAGGTGACCCTCTCAGGAGCAATGTGCTTGCTCCCGTGAATTAGAAGGCTTGTTTGGTTTTGGTAGAGGGCTGCCATGGTTTTGCCTGGGCCGATGGAACTATTAGGAAAACACAATGTTTATTGAGGGGTCTCTGGGTGGTCCTTGAAGGTCTTGTAAACACTCAGAAATGACAGCAATTAGACTGTAAAATCCCACTGGCAGCAGTTTTGGAAACCAGGTGTGTGTATGTGGGCAAGATTAGGGGCTGGAGTTCAGCTCAGAGAGGCCACCTCAGTCATCTCAGAGTGGCCGATGTCCCTTCCCTCCTGGGAGCCCGGGTGCAGGACAGTGTGCTGCTTCTCCTCATTCTCTGAGTCACTCATCCTGGCCACACATATTTATTGTTTACTCCTGTCTCTCTTGCTTTCCAGATGGAAAGTTCCAGTATGCACGGCAGGGCTGTAGCAACCTGTGCTTTCCCATCTCTCTCTTCATTAAAATATCTAGAGTGAAGTTTTCTTGCTGCAATGACGCACCTTTCTGTAACAGACTGTAGAAGGCCCAGTCCTGCCTTCCCCCTTCCATGTTCCACAAAGCTTGGCCCCGTGCTGCAGCCTTTCTCTGTATTCCCGCAGCCTCAGGCTTAGGGCTATGTTTCCCCTGCACTGCCTGGGACAAGGCACTGCCTCTACTCAGCATGGGGCATTGCTCCTTCAACAGCTCCATCCAGTTCAGGAAGATGTGCTCTTTTGCCAACCATAGCCAGTGCT
>RJWM01027433.1:11292-26934 GCA_004363535.1 Dasyprocta punctata
TCTTCTTCTTCTTCTTCTTCTTCTTCTTCTTCTTCTTCTTCTTCTTCTTCTTCTTCTTCCTCTTTCTTCTCCTTCTTCTCCTTCTTCTTCTCCTCCTTCTTCTTCTTCCTCTTCTCCTTCTCCTTCTCCTTCTTCTTCTTCTTCTTCATATTACAAATATTTAAAAAATATTTCCTAATTCCTAATCACTCTGTGACTCTGAGTATGCAACAGTGAGTACCAGATCGGACGCCTGCCCTCAGTGGATCTTCAGTCCTGCCAGAGGAGAAGGGCTTCGGATTGTAGCCTCCATCCTATTCCTGGGTTTGAACCTACAGCCTGGGCTATGCCAAGTATATCCTCTGCTACTGCTCCCCGTCCCAGCCCCACATGTGTATTTTTCAAGGTCACAGACAGTGTGTGATTTTGTGTTGTGAAATAGTCCACTGTGGAGCCTTTGCCTTAATAAATACCATGTGTTAGACCTTGTTGTTGTTTGGAATTTTTGGTGATTTATTTTATTACTAGTATCAATGTTTTGTTTTGTGGCACTGAGGACTGGCAAGCCTTCACACTGAGCTGTATCCTCCGACCTTTCTTTTCTTTACTTTTTTTTTTAACTGTGTGCATGAAAATTCTTTTTTTTTTTTTGTGGTACTGAGGCTCGAACTCACAACCTCGCGCCTGCCTGCAGGTGCTTAAGCCACTGAGCCAAACTCCTTGCCCCGAAAATTTTTAACATATCCTGAGTACAAGTTTTCTGTCAGAGACATATATTTGTAAAAACATTTTTATTATAGAGCTGATATGTTTTTATAGATGTTTTACTTCTATGAAACTAGTGGTACAATGAAATACAGAGAATAAGGAAAATGTTAATTATATTAATATTTGCATTACCAAATTATAAATATTGTTCAATGGTGTGGTATTTGTTTTTCATGTCTGTGAACATTTTTCCACTTTGTATTTTTATTACATATGTTGTATATGTAATAATATATATGTTAGTGCATGTTTGCAGTACATAATGCTTACATTCCTTGTATGGAGCTAGTACATATACATAACATACCTCAATTCTTGTTTCATTCCCTTTCCCTCTTCTCTCTCCACCTCCTTCCATCTTTTGATTCCCCCCTCATTTGAAAAGGATCCATTGCCTTAGTTCCTATAATCTATCTTTTAGTTTGCACCTACCTATAAGCCATAAATCCGCCATTCTTCATTTTTGATCTCCCATGATACTTTACCATGTTATCATTCATACCATAAATAACTAAATTTAACATTAGTGAATGTAAACTTTTGGATCATTCCAACTCTACAGTATCTCTTTGATGAATTTTTTTCTTAGGATTCTTTTCTTTCCCATCCAATTTTGCATATTCTTGTATGTTTCACTGACCGCCTATTTATTTATTTATTTATTTATGACCAAGTTCCTTGTGATCACGTTGATCCACAGCACGTCAGTCTGTTTCCTAAACCAGTGCCTGGTGACTCCCGTGCTTGCCGGATGTACTTCTTGCTTCGTGGTGTTGGCAGAAACTTGCTCATGTTTGCTATCAGCAGTCTGGCTAATTCCCACTACTGCTCCATACATCCTGGATGAGTCACTTCTTTCAGTTGTGAGGCAACAGAGACATAGTTGGATTGCCTTAGATAACAGAAGCTTACTTTCAGTGAATGCAGGAAGACAGACAGCAGTCCCAGTGACCAAGAATCTAGAGCTCTCAGGGAATGAAAAGTTTACCAGAATTTCCTTGCTTCTGTCTCTTTTTCTCTTCCCAACCATGGCTGCTGCAGGCTTCCATTCCCCCTCTCACCTTACTCCATTATACTCACTGTAGGTTTCTGCTTGTTCTGTGGCTGTCATTCCAACTCTACAGTATCTCTTTGATGAATTTTTTTCATCTTTTTATGTCTTCTACCTAATTAATATTTCCATGGTCTCACCTCATTTGCTCTCTGATTTCTCAAAGACATATATTATGAATATTTTCCCTGTCTGTACTTTATCTTTTCATAGTTTCTTAACAGTAGTTTCTCATAAATGTAGATTATAATTTTGATAAATTTGAATTTTCCATTTCTTTTACGACTTCTATGGACTCAATGTTTGTTTGTCCTTTAAGTTCATATGTTAAAATCTTCTCCAGGATATAATGATATTTATGTATTTTTTAAAAAGTTGTTGCAGGACTCATGGTTGTATCCAGGGTCTTCCCACTGAGCTTTAACCACAATTCTTTCTACTTTGAGACAGGGTCTCCATGAATTGCTGTTGTCCAGGTTGGGTTCAAGTTTGCAGTTCTGCCTGAGGCTCCCAGAGTTCTGGGATTACAGATGTTGGTCCCCAACCCTGGCTGTGACAGTAAGAGGTGGGTGTTTGGGAAATGATTAGGTCATGAGTGTGGAGCTCTCATAAATGAGATTCACAGCCTTGTCAAAAAGATTGTACCGCAAAGTGGCACATGGTGTTGCAGGCCTGTAGTCCCCACAATTGGGAGGCTGAGGCAGAAGGATTGCTATGAGTTGGAGGCCAGTCTGGGCTACAAGTGAGTTCAAGGCCAGTTTGAACTGCATAGTCAAACCCTGTCTGCAAGAGACCAAAAACAAACAAACTAACAGACAGTGCTCCACAGAGAAAGACTGATTCTTTCTGCCATGTGAATTCATAAGGAGATAAGAGCACAAGTCCTCACTAGGCACTGAATCATTAGTGCCTTAGTCAAGGATTTCTTAGCTTTAGAACAGTGAGAAATAAATTTCTGTTGTTCATAGTATATTATTTATCTTGTAAATATTTGGAGATTTCTGTTATCTTTGTGCTATTGATTACCAGTTTAATTTCATTATGGTAAGTAAAATTCCTTTAAGGGATCATTTTAAATTTTACAAAGCTTTATGACCCACAGTATGGTCTATTTTTTTGTATGCTTCGTGTACTTGGTTTTTTGTTTTGTTTTGTTTTGTCTTTTGTGTTAGGGTTTCGCTATGTAGTTGAGTCTGGCCGTGAACTCACCTTGTATCACAGGCTGGTCTCAAGCTCAGTGGTGATGCTCTTGCCTCAGCCTTCCAAGTGCTGGATTCACAGGTGTACACCACCACATCCTACCTTGTTTTTATTTTTTTCCTTGTCTCTTTCGCACTAGTCTTCTGTACCAGATTCCCAGAGTTCACGTGATCTTCCTTTGTCCTACAGTCTTGCTTCTCCTTTCTTCCTCTTCAATTACTCTAGCATTTCCCCCATCTTCTTTTGTATTTTAACCTCTGAGAGTGAAATTGTGATATTGAGGGCCTACTTGCTGCATACAATTTTCTGGTTCATTTTAGATTTTGTTATATAACCACAAATCTAGTTCAGACAGTTAAAAGTGGCAAATTCAGAGTTACCTTGGTTTACCATTTTCTAGGCTGTGATTCATGGTATTGATATGGCTAACTGTACCATTGTAGCCAACATGACGTATTTGTTCTAAGCAGTTGTTCTTCCTGGCATATGAAGACTGAGATTGCCTAAGGTTCATAAAAAATACTATACACTATTGAAAAATAAACAAGGGCAGGCCAAGTAGGCAGCAACTGCTCATCCCCAGTAAACTGAAGAGGTAGGATCCTGCAACAGACTCAAAATCCAAAAGCCAGGAACACCTGGAAGACCTCTCTGAGAAAGTCATTTGCTAAGAGTTCTAAATATTAGCAATATAAGCCTATAACAACTCACCATAGACAATTTTCAAACATCCACCCGGGAATTAAACTCAAAGAGCAAAACAGAAAATGAGAGTACACAAGATGCAACCCTAGACTTGCAGCTCACCAAAGGCAAACCCAGAGGCAATGAGGTGGAACAATTTTTTTTTATTTAAGAGAAAAAAGACACAGAAAAGAAAGACAAAAAGCAAAAGAGACAAACAAACAATAACAGCAAATCCAAAACAGTAACATTATAGGTTTACAAAACAAGATGATAGGAAATTGATAATGGTTGCAATATTGTGTATCATTACCTTCACCATAGTTGTTTGCACTAACAGATATAGACATGTAAAATTGATCTAATCATATGAGTATTAACCATTCTTTCTCAATAATTAATATATTCAGCAGTATAGTCATTTTAGCTATCTTACATATACATATATACAGATTTATGTCTTTTTCCTTTTCCCTCTTCTTGAGGTGGAACAATTTGAAAGTCACCCACCTGGACTCTCTGAAGTGGCAACAGCAGAAGGAAGAAAGCAGATAAATGAGGCTCTAGGCAAAAATCAAATTAAATAATTTCTGAGACATCCACAGAGATGGTGGTCATCGTAAAAGGCATGGTTAATGATCAGATACAGACATAAAAATAGAGGAGCTTAGGAAAATGATGGAAACCATGAATGTCCACCATAGGAAAGAAATAGGCTCCATGAAGTAGATTCAGACAGATATCCAGAGGATTAAGGAGTGCATTGAAAGTATATGCAGCAGAATAAGGCAATGTGAGGACAGAATATCAAATATAGAGGGTGTTATAGTCGTTAGTGGTGATGAAAAGAATGATTTCTTTAAAATATCCAGGGACCATGGAAAATCAATCAAAGAGTCACTAGATGATGAAAATTAACATAAGATTAATCAGAATCAGTGAAAAAGCAGTAGATAGCACATATGACCTAAAAACGCTCTTCACAATAGTCATGGCAGAAAACTTCCTATGTAGGGCAAAAGAATTTGACACTCAGGTAAGTGAAGCATATCAAACTCCAATTAGCCATCATCAAAAAACAAGACAAAAGAAAATGCAAAACAAAAGAAAACTACACCAAGACATATAATAGTCAGGATTGCAGAAATTTGAGACAACAACAGAACATGAAAAGCTGTCACATGAAAGAAACAAGTCACTTATAAAGGCAAGCCCGTCAGAATCATAGCAGATTTCTCAACACAAACATTCAATTCAAGGAAAGCTTGGAGTGCAGTATCTCAAGCCCTAAAAGAAATCAACCTCCAACACAGATTGATATACCTTGCCAAACTCTCTTTCAAAATTGATGGAAAAATGAGATACATCCATGACAACGTGTAAAGACATTCAGGACCACCAAACCAGCACTCCAAAGTATTCTAAAGGATATTCTAGAAAGAGATAAGAAATAAAATTCCATGGAGACCAACAGAATAAATCCATCAGGCATATCAAGCAATTTAAAAACAGGGGAAAAATGGGAACCAACAATAGGAAAACAGCATGATAAGGAAACCCCATCAGTTACAGCCATCAATGTAAATGCTCTCAATTCACTAATCAAAAGAAACAGATTGGCGGAATGGATTAAGAACCAAGATGCAGCAATATGCTGCATCTAAGAATCACATTATTTTTAAAAAGTCTGAAGGCAGGTAGTTGGAGACCAGAAGCCTGAATGTCAGAGTTAAGTTTTTTGAAATCATTTTGCCCTCTTTTGTTCTGTTTGCTGATAATCAGTAGGTGGCAGCCCAACCTCAGGCATCTCACAGTGCTAAAATGGTAGGGTACATGGTTTTCTACTGCAGGAAACAATTTACCACACATTTAGCAGCTTAAAACAAACTCTTTGTCTGACAGCTCTAAATCCAGGGCTCAGCTGGATTCTCCACTTGGTGGCTCACAAGGCCAAAATCAAAACGTCAGGGTTGGGCTTTGCTCTGAGAATCCATTTGCATTCTCATTCAGGTGGCTGGTGGAATTTGTGTTGTGCTGCTGCAGAACTAAGTCCACGTGTTCTCACTGACTGTCAGCATCAGGTGTCACTCAGTTTTTGAGGCCATTGCTTCTCCTGTGGCTCTTCCATCTGAGGTAGGAGGGATGATGGCAGGCTTTGAAGCTGCAGCCTCAGATTGGACAGACCCCTACAACCGTTGGAAATAAGAGAGGTAGGAAAAAAAATTGAAGCTGTTAATTGAGAGCAAGCCACTATAGTCTTTGAAGATAAAAAGTTGGGATGCATAGGCAAAATGAATGTGATCGACACAAGCAATGATTACTTGAGAAAAAAAAAATAAAACATAAGCAAGAGAGTTAAGACTCATTTAAACATTATTTAAAAAACTGTTAAAAATCATTTTAGTACTGGTGAAACAACTATTACTTTTCACTCTCAAAGCATATTTGATACTATATCTGGAACTAGAGATATACACACAGTTAAAGACTATGATATATAAATGCATGAGGTTTTTAAAGCTAAAGTTACACATATTTGATACATGCACAGTAATCACAGTACCACAGTAATCTCTTTTGTATAATATGCTTTGTATTTTGGCCTTAAATATATAAGTGGTTAGGAATAATTTTCACATTTCTGTGTTTCATATTCAGTATCATTCAGTTGGGGAAAAATCCTGCCATTGGGACAGTCCTGACATTTGAAAGTGGCCCAGATCTATTGACTTTAGCTGAATGAGCATTTCATTATTGGATAAATGAGATACACTTGAACTTTGGGTAAAAGTCTATTTATGGTCATTAAAACTGTTTCTGAAATTTGTAAGAGATCTAAAGCTATTTGTTTTCTTCTCTGTGCTGTGAAATATTGTAGACCTGTTCAATGCATATATAGCTCTACTACTGAGCCATAGATTCTAAATTTCATCTCAAAAGTAAAACACCATGTGTACCATGTGAATGACTTCTTTGTAGCCACACTGCTAGTTATTTCTGACTTATTTATATGTTGAGTGCATTTATGTTCTCTACATGTACAAGCCTTCTAAAATAAAGAGCTTAAATAGACAGAGCACCTCACCATACTGACTCCCCAATCCAAAATTGTTTGAAATGATAGACTTTTTTAGGCTGATGTGTTCCTAGTTGTATTGTACTTAGATTTGCCCACACAATGTACATTCTAAAAATGTATCACTCCAATGACTGAAAGACTGGACATTAGTCACTTATATAGTGAATCTGTAATTAAATACATCCTACTTAAAAGGACTCTAATTCTGACAAATCTAGAGTTATTGATTGTGTTTCTTAGACTACTATGTTAACTGGTTTGTTATACTCTTTCAATTTGTATTTTTTATTAGTACATGTTTGCAATGGATAATGATCACATTTCTGTTTTGAAGTTGGTCCATGTATATAACACAGCCCAAATCTTTTTCGTTCCCTGTCCTCCTTTTCCTGCCTCTTCCCTCCATCTCTTGGTCCCCATCCTATTTGCAAAACATCTAGCTCAGTGTTTCCTATGATGCATCTTTTATTTGGCTCTTTATTTCTCATATGAGAGAAACCATGGGATATTTAAGTCGTGTGCATCTGATTTATTATGCTTGTATTATTTTTATTTCAGGTTTGCTTTGCAAACTGCTGTCTGTTAACGTTGTTCTGTGCTATGACTTCCGAAGACAGATAACCTGAAGTGTATTTTGAAATGAGATGCCCACCCCTATAAGACAGATAGGATATGACATTGACTCCCAGTATCCAGAGGAAATTACCATAGATAATAATAGGACCCACAGCTCCCATTTCAAGGATAGTATAAATGAGCTCCTGGGTGTTCACCACCTGTGGACTGGGGACCAAAGTTTGGGAAGATAAAAGGAATGAGAAGACAGTCAATATTTTGGCTCCTGGCCTCTGATGTCAGCCAGGACCAAACGAGTAACAGGTCCCCTGTAAAAGGGGCCTAAAATTACCCTGACTCACCAAATCTCCAGAACAGAAGGGTATTATTAGACTTTAGAGAATAAGAGTCAGCCAGTGTGCATTCTGCAAAAGGAGTGTCAGTGTAGAGGTTTAGATATCCATGCTTTCAAGGGAAGCCATTTGGACAAACAAGACCATGATCCATTCTGGCCAGTGACACAATGAGTAGAAGAGGAGAACTGAAAGAAACAAAGACCCTTCATTTGTCCCCCAAAATAATCTTTGAGCAAACTTGACTGAACTTAATATTAAAAAGGAAGCTAATTTTGTTTATCTACTCAATCTTAAACACCCAATAGCAAAGTATAAGCAGAGAGTTAAAATGGTTAACATTTTGAAAAGGAATGCAATCTTTGTCTAGTCCCTCTTAAAATTATGGAGGATAAGCAAGCATGGTGATACATGCCTGCAATCTCAGCACTCTGGGAAGCTGAGGTAAGAGGATCAGGAGTTTGAGTCCAGCCTGGGCTACTTAGTGACATAATGTGACCCTGTTTCAAAAAAAAAGAAATTAAGAAGGTTAAAATCTCTTAGAGGAAATTGCATAGTCATGACATAAAGATGACTCCAGGGAAAAGGGATGGTTAAACTCCTGGGTGCTTAACTTGTTACTCATTAAAAGTTCAATCCCTGCTTTCCTCTAGACAATCAGGGTCTTAACAGCAGTTTTGCTGAAACCCATGACTCTTCACGTGGGCCTCAAAATGCTCAATAAGTAACTTGAAGCAGAGCAAAGCTTGATCTTTATGTTTTCTATCCTTTATTACCTTAAACCTGTGTATATACATGTTTCTTGTTCAGGAAAAGTTAGCAGAAGAAAGTTTATTAGCCCTAAATTTACCTAGGCTCTCTCATCCCCACTTAAGAGAAAGGACAAGATTAGAGTAATTTTTGGATCCACAGGGAAATTCAGTTACTAAACTTTACATCATGCAGTTCCAGATCCTTTCCTGTTGAAACAATGCCTGAATGTCTCCAGTCACTGTCCTGAATCTATGGTCACCTGGGTCCCAGGAAAAACAGAGCCTCACATGATAGGGCCCCACTAGAAACTAAGAATAATTTCATGGGAATAGAGCATCCCCCATCCCCCAAGTGTGAAGCCAGCATTGAGATACTAATCAACTGGACTACAGCTCATCACTGCATCCCATAAAGACAGTAAGATCTTAGCTGCTCAAACCCTTTTGAGGCACCAACTCCTGTAGTAGTGATTGTTTATCATTTATATCTTGGTGTTCCCTACGAGCCTCATGTGGTCATAGATGAGGCTTTTGCAAGGTGATTGCATTATGGAGGCTTATGGCTGACTTGCTGCAAAAGTGTAATCTGTCATAACAGGGGGATCACTGGGAGAACAAAGTGGTTCCTCCTTTGACTCTCTCTGCTTCAGTCTATCATGCAATGAGTTGCTCTCCTCCATCATGCCCTGCTGCCATGCCATCCTGCCTGGAAACTAGCTAAAAATGGACTGCATGTGAGCCCAAAGCAACCTCCTTTTCCTTAAATGTTGTCAGGTGTTTTGTCACAGCAATGATAAAATATATAAGACAGTAATGACCTAAAATGCCTAAAGGAAAAGCATCACAGGACCAGCTCACTGGATGTGTAAAGAACCTTTGATAAAATCTAAGGTCCACTCATGATAAAAACCTTAAAGAAAGTAGGTGTAGATGGACTTTATCTCAATCTGATAAAGTCATTTATGACAAAACTTCTGCCAAAATCATATTAAAAGTGGGAAAGCTAAAAGGTTTTACTTTAAAATCAAGAACTATCCTCACTCTTGTTCAATATACTACTCAAAACACTTGCTAGACCAATCACGGAAGAGAAAGAAATAAAAGAGATATGTATAGAAAAGGAAACAGTCAAATTATCAATATTTGCAGATGACATGATCCTGTAGTTAGAGACCCAAAATTTTCCACAAAAAGACTCCTAGAATTAACTGAATTCTGTAGCATAGCAGGATGTAAAATCAACACAGAAAAATCAACAGTGTACTTGTTCAGAAATCAGGAACTCAACAAGACAGAAATTAGAAAAACAACATCATCGACAATATCAGCAACAAAAATACTTCAACATTAACCTAACCAAAGAAGTGAAAGCTCTACAATGAAAACTATAGTACTCTGAAAAAAGCAAATTGAAGAGATGGTCAAAAAAATGCAAAGATCACTGGGCATGGTGGTGCACATCTACAATCTTAGCAGTTGGGAGGTTGAGGCAGGAGGATCACGTGAGTTCGAGGCCCACCTGGGCTACATAGTGAACTCAACACCAGCTTGCAGTTAAGTGAGATTCTGTCTCCTAAACAATACAAACAAAAAACAAAACAAAACAAAACAAAACAAAGAAAAACAGGAAAGATATACAATGTTCTTGAATAGTTAGAACCAATACTGTCACAATGACCATATTTCTAAACTTCACATTAAGATCTAAAATAATCCCATTGAAAATACCAAGAACGTGTATCTCAGAATTAGAGAAAACAATCCTAAAATTCATATGGAACCAGAAGAGATCCACAGTAACACAAGCAATCCTGGGCAGTAAGAGCAAAGTAGGAGACATCACAACTCTGAACTTTAAATTGTACTACAAAGCTACAGTGATTAAAAGCAACACAGCATGGACACCAAAACAGAGAAGACTGAATCTAGATTGATATCTCTGAGCATGTGCTAAACTAAATCAGGATGGATCAAACATCTAAATGTTAAAAGAGAAACAATCCGTTGGAAGGCAAAATAGGTAAAACTCTTGAAACCACAGGTGTAGGCAAGGACTTTATGAACAGAACTCCAGTAGACAAAGATACAGCACTGAGAATCAACAAATGGGATTTCATCATATTAAAAAGCTCTGGACAGGAAAGGAAACAAGCAGCAAGGTAAAAAGACAACCTACAGAATGGGTAAAGATTTTTTTTTTGTTTGTTTGTTTGTTTTTTTGGTACCGGGGATTGAACTCACATCCTTGAGCCTGCCAGGCAGGAGCTTACATCCCTGAGCTAAATCTCTAGACCTAGATTGGGTAAAGATTATTTTTGCCCAATATTCCTCAGACAGAGCACTATTATCTGGAATACATAAATAACTAAAACAATTAGAGCCCCAAATGAAAGACCCAATCAAAAAATGGGCAACAGAAATGAATAGACACATGGCCAATAAACCCATGAAAAACTGTTCAAGATCTCTGGGAAATAGAAAATGCAAATTAAAACAACACTGAGATTGTACTTTAGAAAGAATGGAAAACATCAAATAATACCTGGTGAAACTCCAGGGAAAAAAAATCCTACATCATTGGTGGGCATGAAAACAAGTACAACCACTATGGAAATCAGTATGGAGATTTCTTAAAAAATTAAAACTACAAATTCCATTTTACCCAGTTATTGCCCTTCTATGTATCTTCCTGGAAATACCATATCATACTACAGTGATACAAGCATACCCATGTTCATAGCAGCACAAGTCATAACAGCTAAATCTCAGAAGTGGCCCATATGTTCACAGAGAGATGAACAGAAAAAGAAAATGTGGCATTTGTATACCATGAAGTACTTCTCTGTCATAAAGAAAGACAAACTTGAGCAATGGGTAAGAAAGTGGATGCACATTGAGACCATAATATTAAAGGAAATGAAGCAGTTACCAAGCTGAAGTGTTGCATGGTTTTTCATGTGAGTAAACCAGAGTGTAGATAGCAGAAGGGAAGGAGATCAAGAGACGGAGGTAGAGGAGAGGAAGAAGAGGGATGAGGATGGGAAAAGATTTAGGGTGTGTCATGTAGGTATGGAAACTCCCCAGGAAGAATATAATCACTATATACTGCAAACATGTGTCAATAAAAATAAATATTAAAAAGCATAATGATAAAAGTGATTGACTAATTGTTCCATTTCCATTGACATTTTTCCTCTTTTAACAAAGAATAAGAGAGATTAAACATCTTCTCTGAGGATCACATAGTGTATGAGCAATAGCTCTGATATATATATATATATATATATATATATATATATATATATATACATACAAACACACACACATATGTATATGTATATATCTGATATATATGTCTCATATATACATATATACATACATATATGTCTCATATATACATATATTCAGTTTCAGGCTGGGCCTGGAACTGGCAGTGCTTCTCCTGCCTCAGCCTCCTAAATGATTATAGGTGTGCGGCACAATGGCTGGTTTAGGTAGGAGACTTCAATGAAGAGTCAGGCAAGGTATGGCCTTCTTTCATTCATTTCTCAGTTGCATCCTGTGATTTCCCAATGACAGAAAGACATTGTGAAACAGAGCAAAAGGAATATCTGTTCACAAATAATCATGACGGTAAGTCAAAATGGAATGTTAGGGTCAAGGGGAGGAGAAAAGACATATTTTTGTAAGAATTATTATTTCGGATGAGACCTTAGCAGTAGTTCTCAACGGGGATGATCTTCCTCTGCAGAAGATATTGGCAGTGTCTGAAATGCTCTGGCTTGTTACTAGTGGTGGTGGTGCTCCTGGAGGAAATGTCTGGGAATACTGGGTGTGGTGTGAAAGCCATTTAGGAAATAGTCCTCAAGGTCAAGCTGCGGAGTTGGTACTTAACGGGTAAGGTGGACCAGAGAAATTTGGAGCGGGAAGGTAAAACCATTGTGACTTTATTCTAGGGAAAAAAATCCAGGAAGTCATGAGAGTTGAACTGGAACTGAGAGAGTGAAAGTACTGTAGCTCTATTCAGAAACACAGAGGCTTTCCCAGCTAGACAAAGCAGGATTTCACACAGAACACAACGGAGAGGTAAAGAGGAGTGAGGTTTGTCACCATTAATATCCACGCCACAAAACTGCCCCCAGAAAGGTCAGTGTGGTCAGAAAGTGGAAGAAGCATTCAGAAATCGGTCATCCACAGGTTCTCTACAGTAACATGAATTCTCACACATCTTCTGGATCTGCACCGTGTGTCCGACAAGCATATTTGTGAGACATCAAATAGCACCAGCATATCAGGAATGCAGAATGGAGTGCAGTGTTTTTGCTTGTTTCCCAAGTCTTTCCAAAAAAGGCATTTTAAAAATAATTATGTATTCAATACAGGAAGGAGTGTGTTGTATGGTGCCACTTGTTGAAACCCAGTGAGAGGTTCCCTGATAAGGGCATACAGTGATCGCACCTATGTGCCTGTTTTGCAGAAGTGGTGCTACTGTGACTGTCCACCTGCAGACACTGTCAGATATCAATGTTCTGAGTCTGTAGCCTCAATCAAGTGCAGAGCAGCTTGTGCCCTGCCAGAGCCAAATATTGTAGTAGACATTTTAGGTTTGCTTAGTAATTTATCTTTTGAGAGAGCTTCTCACTAGGCAATCCAGACTGGCCTTGCACTCACTATGTCCCCCAGACTGTCCTCAGTCTTGTGGCCATCCTCCTGCCTCAGCTTCCCAAGTGCTGGGATTACAGGTGTGTGCCACCATACCCAGCAACATTTGAGATTTAAAACAAAGCAGTCATAAACATAGAAAGAAGTAGAATAGATGGCAATAATGTGTTTAGAGACCCTGTTTCGTATATTAGATGTCCAGATATATTGTTGAGATGCAGTGCTTCTGTGGTTCTCAACAATAAAATTCAGAGTGTTCTGATAGATTCACTCTAGCATTTGTCTGAGGGAAGATACTATGTGGTTTTCAGTCAGTGTCCAGAATTTCCTAGTTGGTGAAGTCTATAGAATTATCCTGATAATAAATTTCCTCTATGGTTTTTTCAGAAACTCCACATAAAAACATTCCCCACATAACTTCTCCAGATCAGCTTCCATAGCTTTACAGTACTCCCAATATCACTGCATCCACAGGACTGGTTAGACTCATCTTCAGGGTCTTTTTGAGACAGTACATTCTTCATTGTCATTTCATGAATGTCTCTGAAGGCCTATTGAAATGTAGAAACAGTTTCTGCTTAGCTGTCCACAGACACTTGTTTTTCTGTGGTAAAACAAGCCAGGGACAAGATGAGTGATATCCCCACTGGGGATTATGTGAGTAAAGGAGTAGAACTTTCTTGCTTCCATCTGACCATTCTTACAGAAATGTAACTGTAGCAGTGGCAGGTGGTTGCGATCCGTGTCTGTTTATGAAAGCTAACTGTTAAAGGTATCAGGAATTTTATGAGCTAATTGGTGAATAGTCACAATTAAAACTTAATTTATAAAGTGCTACTTTGTAGGCTAAGACAGGAGGATAATAAGTTTCAGGCTGGCCTAGGCAACTCAGTGAGACCTTATCTCAAAATAAAAGTTAAAAAGGAGTGGGTGTAGGGAACGTAGCTCAGTGGTAGAGCAATAGTGAGCCTTAGGTTCAATCCCCAGTACCACAAAAAGTACACAGGGTGGTCACAACATACAGTGAGTGTTGAAATTTAAAAAAATATGACAGTAAAAACATATTGCTAAGAATGGTGGGATAAGTGTGTTAAAATAAAGGACAGTATGTTGAGTATCCAGGGGGATTGACGGCAACGTATCTTTTACTCTAATACATTTTTGAACTTAAACGTTCATTGTGGTTTTTGCCAAATACAAACTTCAAAATGAGTCCTCATTCCCCAGAAAAGTGTGACTTATAGCTCCTCCCTAAAGTCAGAATGACCATGAGAGATAAGTGTTTGAACTGATTCAGGACACAGAGACCATCACCACAGCATAACCAAAGATACTCCCAAAAGAGGATATCCAGAACTGCTTTACAAACTAGCAAGTATGATGGGAGAAGTATGCTTAAAGTGAGGAAGAGCAATGTGAGGGGAACTGATGGCAATTTGTCTTTTATAGTCCTAATTTAAAACAATTTAAAGATTAACCATATGTAGTGATCACACCTCATCAATATGACAATTAAACACATTGTATTAGAAACCAAAGATGGAATGCTCAACATCCTTCTTTGGGATTTTCCTATCCTTCACCATTGTCTCTGTCTTGAAGGTCATTTGGTCTGTAGCACCAGTATGCTGGGAATATGAATGGTGTGCCACTGCGTACCTCTTCTCACCTAACATTCAGGAAGTTTGGCCTGGTAGATTGAAATTTCCATTTTCACCACAAAATTGTGCAAATGCTGTAAATCATGGTCATCCCTTCTCTCCCTTGCCCAACAAGCTAGTTGTGAAACATTTATCAGCACACAACTGGGTATAACCCATACACTGGTAACCTAGGAAATACTGATACTTAACTTATCTTCAGGATTCTGAAACCTTTCAAATTCTCTCACATTGGAATTCAAACCTGTCTGACAAGGGAATGTAATGCTGTATACAGTAGTGATCAGGCTCCTTCTGCATGGTCTGCTGTAGTTTGGATCTGGCATGTCCTCCACAGGTCCATGTACTAAAATCTTGGTCCTCAGCCGGTGGTACTATCAAGAGATGGTGGAACTTTAGGAAGTGGGATCTAGTTGGAACAAGTCTAGTCATGAGGCGTTGCCTTTGAAGGGAATTTTGAGAATGTGCTGCTTTTTTTATCTTCTTTTTTGCTTCCTGACTGCTGTGAGGTGAATAGACCTCTTCCTCCATGTATGGCCACCATGAGGTTCTAGTGTACACCAGGCCTAGAACAACAGGGATGAGCATCTGTGATCTAAAATAGTAAGCCAAAATAAATCTCCCTGATTGCACGGGAAACACTTCCCAGAATCAACACCTGGGATCTCATCCTACTAAAAAGTTTTTGAATGTCAAAGAAAATCTCCAGCATAGTGAAAAGAAAACCCACAAACTGGGAAAATATCATAGCCAATTGTCCATCAGACAAAGGACTTCTATCTAAAACATATAAAGAATTAAAAAAATCAGGCCCCTAAAATTCAAGGACCCAATCCAAAAATGGGCATCTGAGATGAATACACACTTCTCAGAGAAAGAAATACAAATGGCAAATAAA
>RJWM01027434.1:0-26680 GCA_004363535.1 Dasyprocta punctata
TGTGTGTGTGTGTGTGTGTGTGTGTGCGTGTATATATTTATGTGTGTGCATGCATGTGAGTATGTGTGTATGCGTGTATTTGTGTGTTTATTTGTGTGTGTGTGTGTGTGTGTATGTGTGTTGCTTGGGATCAAGCTGAGGGTCTTGTAGGTGTTAGGCAAATCCTTTTCCACTGAATCCCAACTCTAGCCCAATGAATGCTCTCTTCTTTATAAGCTTAGCACCACTTCTCTGTTATTTTTAAGCCAATAGCTTAAAAGTTGTGACCATAGACTGGAGTAGAGCAGAATATTTCAGTTTCTTCAGTTGCTAAAAGTTCCTGAAATACATATATATATATATATATATATATATATATATATATATATATAGTGGGAGAGGGAGAGAGGGAGCAGCCAGAGACAAAACAACCTCACTGTCACTGTAGAGAAAATAGTCACAGATAATACGTAAATAAATGCGTGTGAATGTGTTTCAAACTTTTTATTTGTAAAAAGTAGGCAAATAATTTTACAACTTTATCCATTTGTTATTTGCTTGTTTATTGGTAAATACAAACAATTTAAATTGTAAAAAAGTCATAAAGTTTTATTGACAAAAATTTCCACAAATAAAACTTTATTTCCAAATCTGGCCCGGGTTTCGATCTGCTGTCTTCTACCCTAGACTCCCTCAGCTTGCTCTACTGTTTCCTCATGCTAATCTGAAAAGGAACTCTGCACTCAGTTACCTCTGCTCCTTGACCTTGGAAGTTGGGGTTGAAAAAAAGGGGGAAAACACAGCCGGTGTTTAAGTTTAATCACCTTTTAATGGACAAATTTTGTACAGATAGAGGAAGAAGTTAGCATTGATTCAGCTGCTGCTACTTGAGGAGACACATGGGCCGTAGCTACCTTGAGTCTGAAAGAAGAGAAAACTGAAACACAGGGAAGTGAAATAACTCCTAAAAGCCATGTGCTGGAAGTGGGGGGACCGGGGTTCGAGCACAGCTCGGTCTGTCTGTGGAGCCGCACTCCTAACAGATCTTTTGAAGCCTAGTTCCAGGATGCCACTAGCTCTTCGTGACTCCTCTACCAAAAAGTAGAGATGGCAACACAAACACAGCAAATTCTGAGCCATAGGAACTGACTGGAGAGATGGAGCTCGAGGTTCTCCCAGGGTGTCTTTGTTTATGAAGTAACTGCTGCCGAGTCTTGAGGTGAGCAACGATACAGCAGAGTGGTGACTAAGAGAAGTAAAGCTGTGGTGAAGCATCGGCTTGCATGTGACACAGCTGCTGCGCTGCACAGCCTCTGCAAATAGCTTCCACCTGGGGCCCTAGGGGCAGGGAGGGAAGGCGCCTCCTGCAGAGCCCGGCAAGGATCTGATGTCCAGTAACTGTGAACGAAGAAAGAAAGAATGAATGCTTCACTGTGCGGGTGAATAGATGGATGGATGGGTGACACAGGAGGCCGGCCGGAGGATAGCTGGATTGCCGTCCCGTGCACGCTTGCCACAAAACCAGCTGCCTCAGTCTAAGGAAGCCACATCAAGCGCGTGGCCTTCTGTTTCTCAGGTGGAATGAGACTCTTAGGCTGAATGTTTTCCGAGGTTCATTTCAGTTCTGAAATTTAAGTGTTGTATCTTATTTGGCAATGGGCCAGGACAGGATCCTCCCACCCACCAGTCTTCACACCGCTTGCTGCTACTTCCTGGCTCAGTTCTTGTGCAAGCGTATGTTAAGATTCTCTTTCACAGAAGGTCAGCCAGGCCGTATCTATCGCTACTTGGGTTCTGACTCTGCATCTTCAGCCTACTCTATTTAATGAGGATGAAGACCCACTGCTTCTGGTTTTCAGGGTCCTTGCAAGGCCCTCTTTACTTACTGGGGGCAGAGAGTCTGTGCACAGGTCCTGGTCCGAGGTGTGGGTAGAGTGGCCTGCTTGGGGCAACCTCCCAACAGAAGCCATGGCTCACGCCAACGGATCCCTTTCCTATTTCGGCCTGCATTTCCCCTCACTTTCCCTCCCTCAGTCTCTGAGACATTTAAAAACTGTTACTTATGCAGTATACATTCCTTGTGGAAAATTTAGAAAATTGGGATCAGCAACAAGTAGACGTATTTACCTTAAAACCATGACCCCCTGTACACCACTGTCAACTCACTGCTTTGGGTCTTTTCTTGTGCACACTACAACCAACTACATAGTGTTTCCCTTTTTGTCTCCCTGCGTTTCTCCTTTCCTTCCTTCTCATCCACTATTAAGTGTTCAGGTCAGTAGTTTTAAGTACATTCACACTGGTGGATAACCAGCCTTCAGACTCTTTTCATCTTGCAAAACCAAAACCTTGTACCCATTATACAACCATTTCCTACTGACCTGTCCTCCAAAGTCCTGGCACCCACCATTCTGCCTTGTGTCTCTGTGCATCTGTCCCTTCTAGGTGTCTACTATAAGTAGACTTATGCAGTCTTTGTCTACGTGTCTGCCTTGCTCCAACGACCATAATGTTTTCCAGGTTAATCCATGCTGTAGCTTGTGTCAGAATTTCCTTCCTATTCTGAGTAAACATTTTGTCTACCCATTCATCTGTTCATGGACGGTTTCTCATTTTGGCTGTCATGAATAATTGCACCTGTATGTCAGAGTGTGAATATCTTTTTGATACTATCTTTTTCTATTCTATTGAGTACATACTGATAAGTGATTCTCTTCTCTTCTCCCCTCCCCTCCTCTCTTCTCTACTTCTCTCCTCCCCTCCCTTTCCTTTCCCTTCCCTTATCTTTTGTTTTTTCAGTACTGAAAGTTGTATCAAGGGCCTCCTGCATGCTAAAGAAGTGTAGCTATATCCACAACTCCTTCTTATTTTTCATTTTGAGATAGGGTTGGCTCTGTAAGTTGTCCAGGACAACTTTGAAATTGCAGCTTCCTGTTTCAGCCTCCTGAATATCTGGGACTATGGGCATGCACCAACATGGTTGACACTATTTTTGTATTTGTGAAGAAACATGAATTGCTTATTTACTTTGAAGATGCACCATTTCACATTCCCACCAATAGTTCTAATTTCTCTATATATTCATGGTTTTTTTTCTGCTTTGTGGTTCTGATTCATAGTAGCCATTCTAATGTGCATCAGATGATTCCCCTTTTTGTAATTTAAAAAGGAACTGCACTGACACAAGTTGGGAAACTCAATATTCTGTTTAATAATATAAACATTTTAAGGTAATAAGTATTCATGTATAGTATTGTTTCTAGTGGTTGCATAGTTTTCTGTCCCATCAACTGTTTACCAAGCGAACCTAGGCAAATTGTGCCACATCTGCCTCAGTTTCTGCAGTTGTCAAATGCAATAATAAATCTCTTGAGAGTGATTCTGGGTAAAACACAGTGCTATGTGAAACAAACCTACAGTGGTTCCTAGCCCACTAATAGCACTCAGTAAATGTTAGTCATTATGAAATTGTTTTATTCTTGTTTGCCCAGTGCTTTTGAGGGTCTCAGGAATTTCTTACTGACTTTGAGGTCATTCTTGATGCTTCACTTGTAAAAAGCTTTGAACATTAGCTAAGTAATTGCAGTTATTTCTTTTAAGTTCCCCTTTCTCTGAGATGAGATGACCAAAAAAGAGGAGGACTCCACCCAAACTGAGACCTAGCCTCTCCCTGGCTTCCTTAGAACAGCTTTTGGTCACGTAGAGCAGGGCCACCCACCCTGGAATACACTGCTTTGGCCTTGCTTTTTAAACAAGATCTCACATAATCTATTATCAGGCTATCACGCTTGCTGATCTGTGGACCCAAAGCCTTTCTGGGGGGCTTGGCACAGTGATGCACAACCTAGAGAAAACTTAAGTCAAATATTTAGGTGGAGGAATGTGCATTTCCTACCCTCGTGGTTTGTTTACCATCAAGGTCTTACCTATCCCTGTAGAAGGAAGTGTGGACAGGTATTAAGCTGTCAACAGTGGAAAAATATAAGGTCTAGAATAGAGTACCTGGGAGACTTTGCCTATTTTTGCTACAGACTCTATCTGAGGGTAAGAAGGTGATTGGGCCAGGGGAGGGTGGTGGTTGTGAGGATGGTGACGGGGAGCAATGTGGTCCTGGTGAGGTTGCACTGAGGTCAACTGCACTTTGGGCAGTAGTGCATCTGCCTCCTCCTTAAACTCAGGATTTCTTAAGCAATCAGAAGGTTCTCTGGGTATTGTTCTCCTTGCCCCTCATATCTGGCCCCTCAAGGGAAGGGGGCTACTAATGGCCAGGACAGGCCTCCATCCCAAATGTCTCTGGCATGGAAGTGCCCATCCGAGGAGACACATCTCTGAAACAGCCTGAACTCTCTACGGAGAACGCCTATAACAAGCAGGCAGGCAGTGCCGTCCTGGCATTCTGCCACTCACACTCAGGCTCCAGGATTGAGAGGTCGCAAAACCTCTCAGAGCCCCCTAAGTCTTTTTGTCTATAAACTAGAGACCCTAAGACCCAACACAGAGGCTTTGCGCAAAGATGGAATTAGAGGATATGTGTAATTCTGTGTGATTTCCTGGGTTACAACTGACTACAAGAGATAGAGTGATTGTGCCAAGTTCATAAATTCCTTGCCAAAAGCACAGTTACTGGGTTTCTTTGACACTTGAGCATATTGTTATCTAGACAAATTCTGGATTTTTATTTAAAAAAATTTGAAAACAGACTCTTAGGAGTTTAAAGACTCTAAGATGAAGAGAGAGTATGAGTTCAAACCAGGACCATAACCCTCAAGGCTACCATGAAAATATTGATTCTAGCTCAAACTGAAAGACATCACCATTACCCCCATCCCATGGGATGTCAGTTTCATCCAAATAACATAGAATTGCTCCTCCAGCCACCCATTCATTCTAACAGCAGCTGCTGAAGATTTACTGTGCATCAGAAACTGTTCCAGGGCCCAAAGACCCCAAGCTGAATGAATTCCATTTCTGCCTTCAGGGTAATCCTAGTCTAGCAGAAAAGAAAGGTCTTGCTATGGTTTGAATATGACTTGTGTGTGTTTGCTAAAATTTCTTGTGGTGAAAGTACAGTGTCCAGTGTGTTGATGCCAAGAGCTGCTGGACTCCTTAAGAGGCAGAGCCCAACGGGAAGCCTTTAGATTATTGAAGGTGTGGCTTTTGGAAAGAATGCATGTAATTCTTGGGAGACCCTGGTTAGTTCTTACAAGAATGGGTTGTTACAAAACATGTGAGCCTGGTCCCTGAATACTTCTTGCTTCCTGCATTGCCATGGAATCCTTCCATTCTGCACACAGCCAGTTTCCTTTCCATTTTTCTGCCTTAATGTGATGTAGCCAGGGGTGGTCGTAGGTGCTGTGCTGTTTGGGGCCTCCAGCAGCTGGAATATTGAAAAGATGTTGGACTTCGCCAAAGGATTCAAAAAATTATTTATTTATTTATTTATTTATTTATTTTGCATCTTTTGAGATGATTGGGTGATTTTTGTCCTTGCTTCTGTTTATGTGATGCGTTACATTTATTGATTTGTGAATGTTGAGCCATCCTTTCATTCCTGGGGTAGTGCCTACTTTGTCATGGTACATGATTGCTTTGATGATTTGTTTTATTCTTCGCCAATATCTTGTTGAATATTTTTGCTTCTATATTCATTAAAGAGATTAGTATACAGTTGTTTTTTTTTTTTTTTTTTTTTTTTTTTTTTTTTTTTTTTTTTTTTTTTTTTTTTTTTTTTTTTTTTTTTTTTTTTTTTTTTTTTTTTTTTTTTTTTTTTTTTTTTTGTTGTTTTTTTTTTTTTTTTTTTTTTTTTTTTTTTTTTTTTTTTTTTTTTTTTTTTTTTGGTAGGATCCCTGTTTGGTTTTAGAATTCAGGAATGCTAGCTGCGAGGAATGAATTGGGGAGTTCTCCTTCTGATTCAATTTCATTAAAGATCTTGAGGAGTATTGATGTTAGCTTTTCCCTGAAATTTTTGCAGAATTTAACAATAAACCCATCTAGAGCTGGGCTTTTATTTATTGTTAGGTTTTTTACTACTGCTTCAATTTCATTGCCTGTTATTGGTTTGTTCAGGATTTTTAAATCTTTTTGGTTCAGTTTTGGCAATTTATATGTATCTAGGAAGCTATCCATTTTTTAAAAAAATTCTATCTAATTCTTCAATTTATTGGCACGAAGGTTTGTGAAGTAGTTGTTAATAATTGTCTGGATTTCCACACAGTTCGTTGTGATTTAACTTTTTTATTTCTAATTGCATTAATTTAGGTCTTTTCTCCCCTCTTTCTGGTTAGATTGACTGAGTTTATTCTTTTGGAGAATCGACTCTTCACTGATTCTTTCTTTTTTATTTTTTTATTTTTTTTTGTTGTTGTTGTTTTGGTCTCAATTTTGTTGATCTCTGCTCTGGTCTTTACAATTCCCTTCCTTGTACCAGCTTTGGATTTGGATTATTCCTGCTTTCTAGGCCGTGGAGTTCATGACTGAGCTATATATTTGGGATTGCTCAGTTTTCACAATGTTGGTATTCACAACTTTAAACTTCCTTCTTAGGTGTGTTTTCATCATGCCCCATAAATTCTAGTGTATTTTATTGGCATTAAAATTTAGTTTTAGAAACTGTCTTATTTCTTTCTTGATTTCTTCTGTAATTTATTGTTTATGTAAGAGTGTATTGTTTTGTTTTCAGGAATTTGTATAATTTCTGTTTTCATTTGTCATTGATTTTTAGTTTTATTAGACATTATATGATCTAATAATATGCACAGTGTAACTTCCATTATTTTACACTTACTTAAGGATGTTTTATTGGCTAGTATATGATCTATTTTGGAGAGCATTCCATGTGCTTCTGAAGAGAATGTGTATCCTGTTGTTGGGTGGAACATTCTACAGATATCTGTTAAGTCCGTTTGTTCAAAAGTTTTATCTAACTCATATTCTTTGTTGATTTTTTTTGTCCATTTGATCTATTTGTGATAGTGGGGCATTGAGGTTCCCTACTATGATAGTGTTGATATTTATCTCATTTTTTATGTCCAATAGTACTTGTTTTATGATGTTGGGTATACCATTGTTTAGTGTTAATGCACTAATAATGGTTATCTCGTCCTATTGTATTGTTCCCTTAACCAGATCTTTTTTGCTTCTTTTGATCAGTTTTGTTTTGAAGGCCAATTTGTCTGAATATAGGGTAACCATACCTGTTTTTGGAGAGATTTAGTTCCTGTTGCTTGATACATTGTTTTCCATCCTTTGATTTTAGTCCATGAAGGTTTTGGTGGTTGTTTTACAGTTTCTTGCATATAGCATACTGTTGGATTTTGATTGGTTGACTGATTAATTTTGGGATTTTTGTTTCTTGACCCAGTCTTCCAGTCTATGTCTTTTGACTGAGGAGTTGAGGTCATTCAGACTGAGGGTTATTACTGATAGGTATTATGCCATTTTAGTCATCGCCTTTTCCTGTTGCTGATTCCCTATCTTTCCCTTTTACTTAAATGCTTACTCCACCTGGTGCATTCATTCTATTACACCTTTTGTCATTGTGAGCTTCATTTCCTTTTTCTAGTACATCCTTAGTATTTTTGCATTGCTGGGTTTTTGGTCATGAATTTCTTTGGTGCTCTTTACCATGAAAATGTCTTATTTCTTCAATTTTGAAAAATAGTTTTTGCAGCGTACATCATTCTCGTTTAGAAGTTGTTTTATCTTATAACTTTAAGTACTGTACTTCAAGTTCTATTGACTTTTAAAGTTTGTATTGAGAACTCTGCTATAATTCTAATGGAATTTCCTTTAAAAGTGATTTGTTGCTTTTCCAAACTACTTTTTTTTTAATTTAAAAACAAAACAAAACAAAAAGGATAGAAATGATACAAAATTTCAAAAAAGTAGTAGGAAATTAATAGTAGTTAATATATGCATATTTTTATTTTAGAAGTAATTATTCAGATTACAAGATTTAGGTATAAAAAATGATCAAACAATGAAAGCACAAACTGTTGTTTTTGATGAACTTATGAAGACTAGTAATATAGTTCTCTATCTACACATATATATGTATACTTATATACGTATAATCTTTTCTCTTCTTCTTTTTCTCCTTTCCCCTACCCCAGTTGTTCTTTCCTTTTGAGCACTTTCTTGCCCTTTCATTTTCACAATATTTATTGCACATTTTGGATCTTAAGAGTCTGTTCTTCTGTTGGACTTCTGCAAGTCTGATTATCATTTGTCATGGAGAGATGCTTTTCTGATTATGTCTATTTTGGGTTTTTTATGCTTCATTTATTCATATGTTAAATTCTTTTGGCTTACTTGGAAAGTCTCCTGCCACTATTTCAGTAAATAAGATTTTTTATGCCATTTTCACTGCCTTCTGATTTTTCACTAATTCAAATTAATCCTAGATTAGTCTTCTTTGCACCATTTAGGAGCTGTCGGATCGCCTTTTCATGCACGGTATTGCTTGTTATCTCATTGCCAACAGCAGACTTGTGTCCTCGCGCTGACATTCTGCTGTCACAATGGTTTATTCTGTGCCCATAGTTTTGATAGAATTTTTAACCTCCTGAATCTGTATTTGGAACCTTTTTACAGACACAAATTCTTTTCTGTGTTCGTCATTCACTCTTTGTATTGTTTTGTTTAGCTCTGCTGTTAGTGTCTTTTGTAGACTCACTGATTGTTTTATTTATTCCAATATCTGTTTGTGCATATCATCTGTGAACTTGGCAGATGCCTTATCGATCTGTTTTGCTGTCTCCTCTGGTATTATTTTAAATAATTTGGTTGTGTGGATTTTGGTTTCCTCCCCTTTGATGCCTCATGGATCAACTTGGGGGGAGTTGGAAGGCATATTTTGGCTTGTCTTCTCATGTTTCTGTTTTTTGTTTCTTTGTTTGTTTTTGTTTTGAGGCTTGCAGGTACATTGCAGTGGAGAGGTTTTGTTATAGTATAGAGATCTCTTTAGTTAATGTCTACTTTTTAACGGCATCCTATAGGCATGGATAATTACTGGCCTTTGCCTCTGTCCCAGGATCCAATCACCATCATTTACTTGGGACGGAAGGTCACGATATATTTGGCCCTGTGCCAATACATTGTTAATGAACCCAACGCATTTCAGATTTTGGCATCTCAAGACAATCAATCAATTAATAGCAACAGGTATGTCAACTTACTATAGTAGTACAACCAGCATCAGTTATAGTCAAATACAAACTGAGTATGGAGAAATCCTAAGGACCAATAATGTACTACCCTCAACCACAGAAAAGAGATCTACAATATAATATGGACACTAACACAAACTAAGTATTGTATTACTTTAGACCTACAAAAAATATCTACTAAATGGCACAACTTTGCCTCTACAGACAAAAGAGCAGTATTCAATAGCAGTAGTATAAGGTTAACTAGTTATCTAGAGAGTCATAAAGCTTACTATTTATACTGGTAAAGGTAGAAGGGATGTGGAACAATAGAGCAATAGAATGAAAAACGTAAAATTTGAGAAAACAATCACTGGGACATGAGAAGGAGGAGAGAGAAGCAAGGACAGTCCTACTGAGATGCAGAATGAAATCAGTAGAGTCAGAGAACAGTGACAGGAAAGAATGAAGAACAAAAGGAACAAAAAAGATAAACAGGGACCAAAATACAGGAAATAAAAAAAGACAGGACGTGGGAGAAAAAGAAATTGAAAGGGTAAAAAGAGAAAAAACCTACAAACCCTCAAAAAACTAATGACAGAAAGGTAAAAAATAATAATAATAAAATAGAAACATCAAAAAAGATTGAGTCAAAGAAAAACTTACTGTGAAATATTTGAATGAGTCATTTCTTCCAAGACTTACAGTCTTGGGATCCTACCAGACCTGATTTCCTCTGCCTAGCTTTAGGCTTACTGGTTTTCGAGGTGCCCTGCCTACATGACAGGTCCTTCTATCAGCTGACCCTGGACTGTGATCACTGTCCAAGACCCAGTGTGTCCTTGTTCCCATCAGTAGATGGAAATACAATCAGCTCTCTAACATTGCTGGATGTAAACCGCAGTGCGGGGTTTCAGGTGGATGGCTGGGCTTGATGTCAACAGTCATGGTGTCTGGTTGCTCCCTTCTCTCCTTGGGGATTATCTTTGCCCAGGATCAGTTTGGTTGCTTAGTCCTTACCTCTGCTGCTCCATACCAAGTGGTAGCGAAATGTAGAGCTAGCACGGAGTTGGTGGATGGTTTTGCCCTTGTGCTGGGCAGGGGTGCACAGTGCGCCCAGTGCAGTCCTGCCAGCTTTCTCGTGGAGGAGCAGCAGCCTAAAAACCCTTCAAATGGTGAAAGTCAGCTTTCAGGTGACTGGTGACTAGAGAAAATATTAGGCTCGCGTGCATGTTGGAATACCCGAGACTTTTGGGACTCATCCAGACATTAACAGGGACACAGCTTGTCACTGTTCTGAATCTATTTTGATCTTACCTACTTGCCTTACTAATTAGTGGGATTTTTAAAGCACACTAGCACTTACTATTTTGCAATATCCTTAGATAGACATGATGAAATAGCCCAGAATTATTCATTATTTCATTTTTTTCCCAAGCAAAATAAGGCTCGGAGAGACGAGATGCTCATGATATACAGCTGATATCTCCTGGAGGTAGATTTCAAACTTAGAGAACCTGGGTGTACAGAAAATTCTGCCCTGGTGTTTTTCCCTTCTATTTTCATTGTCCCATATTCAGCAAGTTCCTTCCACAATTTGTAGTCTTCTCTGTGATTTATCTTCTTAAATATTGACTACATTATGTTACTCTATCAAAGATTCTCAATAATTCCTCCTGAAATACCAGATACACCTCCAATCTCCTAGGATAACATTCAAAGCTTTCAACACTCTCCCTAAAACTCCTGCTGGGAGTTTTAGGGAGAGTGGGTACAATGGATGAAACACCATGGGACATACTGTATGACGACTTGGCACAAAATGTATGCACAAAAATTGTTGAGGACACAGTGGAGAAGAACGAGCAGCAGAGAAAGCATCCAGGAGTTGGAGATGCCTGGATACAGAATTTTAAATTGTGCATGACATCATAGGGTCAGTAGCAGTCAAGGTGACATGGAAGAGAGAAACGGCTTGGTAGTTCCACGTTTAAGACACCATAAATAATTTTGGTTTGCTGAAGTACTAGATACGGAATAGGATTCAGAGCAAAATGAGGTTGAATCAGAGCTGGTTCAGGACCCATGGTCCCATAAGCTATTAAGGGAAAGGTTTTGACCTCACCCTCTAGACTGTGATGAGATGAATAGGATTTGAAGCAGGTCGGTGTCTGCTGTATGTGGGATCTTCACCAGAGAGCCAGCCTTTTGGGAGACCTAGGGAGGCCTGGGGAGGTCGGACTGGAGTTGAAGTTGGAGAAGGAGGTGGGGACGGGTGGAATGGGAACCAGTCTGGGTAAGGGTGATATAAAGATATTATTGATATTGTTCAGGTGACAGAAAATGAAGGGCAGCAGTGGTAACCATAAAAGTGCAAAGATTTTCACGTATATTTTAGGAAGGAAATCAAGAAAAACTGATGACTAAGTGGTTGTGGGAGATAAAGGAGAAAGAGGAGTCAGACTGATTTAAGTTCTTAGAAACTCCCAGCTTGGGTAGAAAATTCTCACTCATTGTCATGGCCACACCAGTACCCAGGGGGAGGCTTGCAGAAAGATGTGCAGTACTCTTTTGCAGATAAAATGACATATTCAAGCTGATTTGATAGCAAAGACCTTTCTTTCACCTTGTCATGGTGCCACGACTTCTGGATGGCCCCTTAACCTGATTTGTTCTTCTTGAGTACTTCTCTGTTAGACTGCATTTCCCTACAGTCAGACATGATCATGTGATGGAATTCAGCAAGAGAATTGGTGTTTCCACTTTCAGACCTGAGCAATACCATCTATCTTCTCACTGCTGAGACACAATATCCCACGCTCACCTTAAAGGAGGAAAGGTTTTTTTTGATCATGGTCTCTGTTCATGGTCAGCAGACTCCATAGCAGAAATGAGATGGTGGCAGGGCCTGGGCAGAGGAAAGCTGCTTATGTGATGGTGGCCAGAAAGCAGAGCGAGAAGAGAGGATCCAGGGAGGGACATACACCCTTCCAGGTCACACATAAAAAGATAAACCTCCAACCAGGTCCCACCTCCTAACAGCAAGTCAGCAATAGCACCCCCAAGATCCCATCACCTCCCATATCCATGAAAATCTGGGGAGATGAGACATCTGAGATCTAATCACAACACACACTCTTGCATGTTTTACTCTTTCTGCCTGCCTGATGCAGAAGATCCTGGTGGAGGTTGAGAGGGAAGGGGAGTGGCCTTTGGGTTGCCGTGCGCGCAAAAGCCAATTACTAATGTTTATTTTAGATGTCACATGAACCAGGAATACCATGCTGTCAGGTTTAAGTCACTAAGAATAGGGCTTGCTTGTTACAGTAGTTAGTCTAGCCTAGTTGATACATGTTCTCTGTTTCCTACTTCACTTGGAGAGGAAAGGAGGGTAGTATCTGGTATGTAACTATTAATACCAGTCTCTGCCTAATAGATTTGCATTCATGGCCTCATTTACTCCTGTAAGTGCTCTGAGACTTTTTAACACTTCTGTTTTGCAGAAGGAAAACAAAAGCCCTGACATTTGTTGGTTTGCATGAGGTTACACCACATTCCACTAGATACAAGAACTTGAGGCTACGCAACACATGCAGTTTCTCAGGAAATTCATTCTCTCGACTTCTCCTCCCATACTTAGAAAACCAGAAGACAATCATGAAGGAAAAGAAGGCAGAAGAGGAAGAGAAAAAGAAAGAAAAGCGAATCAGCTGAGCTTTTCATTAGCTTCATGGGTGTCTGTATCAGGCAGATAACCAGGCTGCGCACAACTCCCAGTGTGTGTGTTGACAGTGACTGGAGATGTTTGGATGCAGGGCTGCCTTCCTGTTCCCCTGGCTCTCTCACTTCCGCTTTGAGTCTCTAGGTTTTGGCTGTATTGGCCTTCTTTCAGTTCCTTAAATATGTCATGCTCTTGCCTGCCACAGGGACTTTGCTAGTGCTCTTTTCATTCAGTTGGCTGACTTATACCCATTCTTCTGCTTTTTTCTAAAGTATCTTCCCCAGAGAAACTTTCCTTGACCCCAAGACTTGAGTCTATCCCCTGATACACCCCTTACTGCATTCTAGACTTCTCCTTTGTGGTAGTCACCCGAATTTGATTGTGTGATCATTTGCATAGTTGATGTGTGAATGTCTGTCATCTTCACTAGATTATCAACTCCATTAGAACAGACATGGAATCTGTATGGTTGGACATTTTTGTCTCCTAAACCTAGCATAGTGCCATGAATAGTGGGTAAACATGAAACAAAGATTGTGTCTTTGTGAAGTACTAAAAAAACCAGACTTACAGAAAAGTCACTTTTCCAAATGTGTTTCTGGAAAACACAATCTGCATGTGAAATTTTGAAATGAATCAGGCCACTTGGGGACTGGATACTGACTTAAATCTGAACGTGTAAGGTACATTCTTGTGTCGCACATGTCAAGTCAGAGTGAGAGTGTGGGCACAGAGTTCCCTTGCTGTTGAGTCAGCTGGGGGCCCCCTCTCACTGACTGTGGTTCCTGCACCCAGGGGCACCTCCTGTTGAGGTTGACACTGTGGGGACTTGGGAGGCACAGGGTAGTGAGGTTTACCCTAAAGGAGGCAAAACGGATGCCTAAAAGCTTTGCCTCTAGTGAGTAGGAACTTGACAGTCCAACATTCTGACACTCCAAGTAAGTAGGAGCCCCATTGTCCCCTGTAAATTGAAGAGAATCTTATCTTTCACGACTTTATTTGTTGTCTTTGCAAAGCTGAAATGTTCTAATATGGATGCAGATGCCTCATACAGAGACCGACGTGGAACCGTTGCTCAGGACATTTTAACCGACGCAGTCAATTGGAGTTCATTTCAGATGCTGGGAACATATTGCAAATGAATTAAAAAATCAGCAGCTCCAAGCCAAGCGTGGTGGTGCACGCCTTTAATCCCAGCACTCGGGAGGCTGAGGCAGAAAGATCATTGTGAGTTCGAGACCAGCCTGAGCTACAAAGTGAGTTCAAGGCCAGCCTGAACTTCATAGTGAGAACTTGTCTCAAAAAAAAAAAAAAAAAAAAAGGGCTGGGGATTTAGCTCAGTGGCCTAAGTGCCTGCCTGGCGGGCATGAGGTTGTGAGTTTGATCCCTGTACCAAATAAAATAAAATAAAATAAAATAAAATAAAATAAAATAAATCAGCAGTTCCATTAACAAGGAGGAGGAGTCCTTCATCTTTGCTGTGCATAAAAATGTTGACTTAGTTTCTGACAATAGCTGAGAGCTGAAGACAGAGATTTGATGGTCTAATCACAAAAGCGCACCTTCCTCCTGAGGCTGAGGTATTGAGCAGGGAGCCACAGCATGAACAAGGACAGTTTCTGATAGAATGTGTAGGTGACTTGGTCATCTGCACTGGATGTCACATCAAGGAGTTTATTTCCTTAGGTGCTCACGTTCTTTAAATACCTGCTGTGCACCAGACACGCTTTTTGTTGAGTGCTTTTCTTTTCTTTTTCTTTTTTTTTTTTTTTTGCGGCACAGGGGATTGAACTCACAGCCTTACGCCTTCCAGGGCAGGCGCTTAAGCCACTGAGCCAAACTCCCGGCCCTGGTTTTTTGAGGCAGGGTCGCACTATGTAGCTCAGGTCGGCCTTGCGCGGCATTGTAGCCCAAGCCGGCCTCAAACTCACAACGCTCCTCCTAACTCAGCCTCCCGAGTGCTGGGATTAAAGGCTTGCGCCACCACGCCCGGCTTGTTGAGCGCTTTTCACCTGCTGTTTTTCCTTATATTGGTGCTGAATTCATCACAATTCCTCATCATTTATTTAAAAAGCTGAAGCCAAAGTGATTCAGCCGGCTGCCTTAGCTGCACAGTAGGAAGCAGAGTTGTTTTTTGTTTTTTCTTTTGTTTCTCTGTGACAGGGTTTCACTGTGTAGTACAGGCTGACCTGACCTTGACCTCACTTAGCCCAGGTTGATCTGGAACTCAAGGCAATGCTCCTGCCTCAGCCTCCCAAATGCTGGGATTACAGAAGCGTACCACCATGCCAGTCAGACCTGGTATTTGAATTCAGCTCTGTCTGAAGCTTAATCCTGTGAATGACAAAATACATTAGATTATTTTAAAATTTTTGTTAGTATATGTTTGTGATACATAATAAACACAGAATCATAGGGGAGTGGCACATACGCATATTACATCTTAATCATTTTAACTTGTCCTTGCCCTCCCTTCCCTTCTGTTTTTCCCCATTCCCTGCTCCCCATCTCATTCTGACAAAGTCAGTCTTCATGTTTCCTGTCACCTGTCCTTTAATTTGCTTTTTAAATTATTTATCATTTTGGCTTCTCAAATTTTTTTAAAAAAACCCCTATAAGATATTGAACTTTCTATTTTAGATTTATTCCACTTTGCGTTACGGTCACAAGGTTGATTCATTTTTCTACAAATAACTCAAGTTTCCCTGTTTGATGGCTGAATACTACTCCATTGTTTATAAATACCACATGTTCTTCATTCATTCCACCACTGATGGGTGCATAGATGGCTTCCAGGTTTAGCTTTTGTTAGTCATGCTGCTACAAATGTAGGTATGCATATATATATCGCTGAAACGTGATGACTTTACTCTTTTGGGAAGATACCAGAAAAAGTATATCTGGGTCAAATGCAATTTTTTTATTACTATTTTTAGGAGTCTTCATACTGATTTCCACACTGGATTTACTAGTATACGTTCTGATGAATAAGAGTTCCTTTTTCAGCATCATCTCGCTTCAAGGTTATTTTTTCAATTCTTGCTGATAGCCTTTTTCTTCTGGAGTAGGATGGAATTTCAATGTTGGTTTGATTTGCATTTCTCTAATGACCAAAGATGCTGAATGTTTTTGTCATGCAGTCATTGGCTATGTACATTAGATACTCTCCCTAGTAAAACACATTTCATCAAAAGTGAAGACTAAAAGTATAGGTGGGAAAATCTAGTTTAGTTTTAATTCCATAGTAATGTTAGTAAATATCAATATTTGTATTAGTATTGCCTGGCAAATTCAGAAATATCCAGAGTTTCCTTTGGAAAGTAGAACTTTCTACTTCCTTTTATAGAAGCTCACTTCTGATTTTCTTTCTTTGTATTTGATGGTGCATAACACCCCCTAGGTAAAGAACATATTTAGAGGAGTAAAAAAGCATTGAACTAGAGAATGAGTCTCTACTTAAATCAGAGTCTCTACATGACTTTAGGGAATTTGTGCAAGATTTCTAGGTTTCATTTCTCCTCATGCAAGTAATGGGAGCAATTAGGTGTCCTGCTTGCCTACATGTAAAGATTTGTCAAGATAACTTTATGTTATGTTATGCAAAGACATCTGTTTTGGTTACTTTTCTCTCATTGCTGACACAAAACACCTGACACCCAAAATGAAGGAAGGAAAGGTTTATTTAGCTTACAGTATTTTGGAAGCTTCAGTCCATACTCCATTGGCTCCAGGGCAGGGTGGCGCGGCTTAGGGACAGCCGTTCATGGTGGCTGCAAGTGACAGAAGTGAAAAAGCAAAAGGGGAAAAGTACGCCTCCTTCTCTCCCTTACATTGTATGCCGGCTACCTGCCCCTGGGCGGGTACAGCATTCACAGCTCCAATCCCAGCACTAGACAACAAACCAATCATAAATGCTAGATTCAGCCACCTCTGTGACTGCATGAGGCTTGGGGGCCATCCAAACAGACCAAGACAGCATCCCATCATTTCAAGGCAGTTGCCACTGTAACTTTCCTCTTACATCTTATGTTGGCATTCCATGACTTATAGGCATTTTATGACCAATCAGATCTAATAGCAAAAGCTCTCTTCTTATGACTGCCTTGGCATAGCATGAACACTTCATTTGTGGCCAGTTTTGTTATAGAAACTTAATCTGTGACTGCATCCCATTGCCTTATCTACCGAGTCTCGTCACTGCCAGAATTAAAGTCAAATGCTGCTGAGACTCATGGTTTCACATAAGAGGCCACAGAAGCCTGCCTTTGAGGTTTCTGTCACTGTCAAAGATCCTTGATGGAATTTCACTTCTGTCCATTTTTGTTCTTCTTTATTATCTGCCCAAGCTCTCTACTCTGCTCTCTTCGCTGTATCCAAGGAGTCACAGCCAGCCATGAGCTAACCATGTGGTCGCTCCAATTGCATTTCCATAGTTTTAACACAGTGGCTAGATAGATCACCTTTCCTAAGCATCAGTTACTGATTTAGAGTACTTATAAAAGTTTCTCACCGTGACTAGAATAATTTGGTTTTATTTTTATTATTTAACAAAAACATCTGTGAAAAGAGAACAGGACAATAAGTCTGCTCTTCTTAGGCTACCTTGGATGCCGTAAAAGTCTTTTAATCTTGCTTATCAGCAAGCAGAAAGTGTCATGGTCCTTAAGAAGAAGAAAGAGGGAGGCATAAGAAGCTTCTCTATTGATATTTGAGTGGTCTTAAAGTTATGCACTTGACTTCATGCAGACAGAAGTAAAGGTGAAGGACATTCTTCATCCAGGAGGTTGCTTGGACAGGGCAAGGAGCACCGGAAGGCAGTGACTGGTCTCAGGAGTGGTGCCTCTTGGCTGTGGTGGGAAAGAGCTGTGCTATTGGGGTTTGGAGTCCTAAATGGCCTCAAGGACCCAGTTCAAGTGGTTGCACTGGTCAAGACTCAAAGGTGACAAACACAGGGAGGTGGGGAAAAACACAATTGGAATTATTTTCATCAAGCTGCCAGTGTCCAATCCAAAGCAACTCTGAAAACACCTTATCACCAAGCTGAAGGGTTTGTTTGCTTTTTGCATCAGCTCCACATGACAAGTGAATTGCCACATATATTTCTTCACCAGCAGATGAAGAGATTGAGACTGAGAGAGAATAAATGCTCAAGGTCATTTGATTTAAAGAAGGTAAATGTTAAAACTTGGATTTAATACCATGCCTTATGTTTCTGCTTGGTAGGATCCTGTTGTATCCATGAACTCTGTGGGCTTTGCTGGCCATTAGGTAATATTTATTTGATGTTTTATGTGGGAGTCAATCTCTGGTTTCTAAGATTCAGAAATAGAAAGAGGCCAATATATATCTGTAAAATCTGGAGCTAATAATATTCTTAGAGATATCATTCAATGTCTCCTTTAGCCATTCCTTACTCAGAACTATACTGTTATTTTCATTGGCTTCAGGTGATGCTGCAACTTGTCTAAAGAATGCTGTACAACTAGAAAGTTAGGAAATTTTCTGTATCATCTCTGATTTAAGGTAGTTTGTAATTGCTGTTATTGATACCAGCATGAGAGCCTAAGTGACTTTAGGAAAAAGAAATGTGAGCCTTTACAAATAACATTAGAGTAGATGAGACCTCTATGGAGAATTGTAGACAGGTCTAAAGAGTCTACTTCACTGGCTCAATGTATCAAGGGTTAAAATGTTGTATCTCAGGGCAGGAAAGAGTAAGACTGTGGAAAAACTGGCTGTTTAGTGAATTTCATTTCTATGTATTATGAAAATAAATTCTTGGTTTTGGGCCCAACAGTGGGAGTTAGCCAATCTAAGTTGAAGAAATAGCCCTGGAACTCACTTGTGCACATTGTGGAAAGCCACTTTTCTGGAAACTTGAACTGCCACCTTTAAGATGAATTTAGCACCATCTTCCATATACAGGTCTTGTGCAAATGCAGTTAGCAAACAGACATCTACACTGGGCTTTGACATAGCAGGTACTTATTAAAAATCATAAGAATGTGGACTTAATTCTTTTAAATCCTGAATGTTGTTATCTAAATCTTTGCTTCATGTAAGAGTGTAGTATAATGATAGTTACTTTTTTCTTCATTCCTAACTTTCCCTCCATTCATTTGTGATACAGGAAGATTTTCTCAATTTGTGACTTTCTATGTTACCGCTCTTTATCTGTGATGCCTCTTTACTACACTTTCAGGTTCTCAAACTTCTGTATCCAAAATCCTGCCTGAAACCAAAGTCAGATAATAAAGCACAAAGCAATAAGAGTAAGTGTAGCATGCTGCTGCTGCCATTGAGAGACTTGCTTCCTGCGGGCAGCCAGCACTGGCAGGGACACCCAGCCGGATATACCCCATGTGCCTGCAGGCTGCCATTGGAGACCCTTGCTTCCTTTAGGCAGCTAGTGCCCACCGGGAGAATCAGACAAGTACACCCCTGTGTGCCTCCTGACACAGGGGGTGGGGGAGTTTTGGTGTAGGCGGGCAGGTTGACAGAAGAAGCTACCTGGCCACCACTCACCTCTGGCCATTGGGGAAGCCCTAGTGTAGCTGCACGGGTCTTCAGAAGCCCACTCTACACCCTGCTACCTCCCTGGGATCCTGGGACCAGAGAAACCCAGGTGCCTGTCCTATTCCCCTACACTGTCCTATTCCCCTACACTGGAGGGGCAGCCAATGTGGAAAGTGCCTGGGAACCCGCAACTGGCTTGTTGGGAGGAACCCAGGAGAATGTTAAGAGGAAGGAGCAAAAAGCAATCTCAGATCTCCAGCCCACACAGAACAAGACTTGGGAGATACTGTGATGGAATAAAGTGGAAGTCACACACCTGAAATCTCTGAGAGCATAGCAACTGAAATAAAGGAACAACTTCATGAGACTGTAATCAGGTCAGAACTAATGTCTCAAGTAAAAGAAGAAATCACAAACATAATGAAGTAACTGCTGAGCACATCTAAAGAAGATATACATAAAAAAGGAGGAACATAGGAAAATAAGGGAAACTTTGAATGAAAAATATAAGAAAGATTTAGAATGCATGAAAGAGATTCAAAGAGATATCGAGGAAATTAAAAACTCTATCAAAAACTGGCAAAACCACTTGAAAGAGACTGATGATAAACTTTCAAACCTTGAAGGCAGGATTGCAACTAGTGATCATGAAAGGAGAGATCCCTTAAAAATAACAAGGAACCAGGAAATAACAATTCAACAGCTGCAAGATGATGCAAAGAAAAATAATTTAAAAGTGATAGGTATCAGCACAGAAGCAAAGGTCAACACAAATGAAATAAAAAGACTATTTACAGAAGTAATAACAGAAAACTTCCAGAACATGGGAAAAGGATCTGGTATACAGGTAAGTGAGGCATATAGAACTCCAACTAGCCATAACCAAAATAAACCTATACCCAGACATATAATAATCAAGATCCCAGAAATTCAGCACAAGAACAGAATTTTAAAAACTATTAGAGAAAATAAATAGATCACCTATAAAGGAAAGCCAGTCAGAATCACAGAAGACTTGTCAACACAAACCATCAAGTCAAGAAGAGTTTGGCATGAGGTGTTTCAAATCCTGAAAGAAAACAACTTCCAACCCACATTGATGTACCCTGCAAAACTATCTTCCAAAATTGGTGGAAAAATAAGACATTTCCATGATAAAGAATGACTGAAGGAATTCATGACCACCAAACCAACCATACAGAGAGTGCTGAAGGATATTCTAGAGAGCGATAAACATGACCACGCTTCCAGGAATAGCAGGAGAGGAGGATCACCAAACATGAGAGGCCACTGAATGAAGGGGAAAAGTGAAGGGCCAGCAACAGGAGGTTAGCACTACAGAGATGAACTAACGTATGCCAGTTGTAACCATTAATGTCGATGGCCTCAATTCAGCAATAAAAAGAAACACAGGGATTGTGGATCAAGAAACAAGATCCATAAATACACTGTATACAAGAAACACATTTAACTTGAAAGGAAATTCATAGACTGAAAATCAAAGAAGAGAAAACAATTGTTCCATGTGACAGGAGATCAGAAAAAAGCAAGGGTAACTTGCCCATCAACTACAGAACAGATAAGAAAGATGTGGGTATTTTCATACAATGGAAAGCTACTCAGCTATAAAGTAGGGTAATCTCGAGGCTCTTGCAGGTAAATTGATACAACTGGAGATCATACTTATGTGTGAAATAGTTTGAACTCATATGGGTGAACACAGTTATCTCACTAGCATAAAGGAGTTAATAGGATCCAAACAGCACAATAGATATTATGAAAGTGATAGGGGAGGCAATACCTAAAAAGGGAAAGTGGTGACTGCTGTTAATTTCCTGTTATCTTGTTTTGAATTCTTCTATCTTCTTCATAATTTTGTTAGGTTTGGTTTTCTCCTGTCTCGTGTTGTTAGATTTTACTGTGTCTGATGGTATGGGCAGATATTTTGAAGATAATGGGATGTATTGTAGTAACCATTGTTGATTTCCTATTATCTTGCTTTGAAATCCTGTAATGCTTTCATTATTTTGTCTTGATTGGTTTTGTTCTGTTTTATTTTGTTTGATTTTATTTTGTGTGATGGTGTGGACAGTTATTTTGAAGAAAACAATAGACATGGCAGCCATTGTTGATTTCCTGCTTTCTTGTTTTGAAGTCCTACATTGCTTGCATTGCTCTGTTCTGATTTGTTTTATTGTTTTGTTTTGTTTTATTCTCTTTAAAATAAAAAAATAATAAAAGTAAGTGTACCATTGAGATTAGAGGTCAGTCATATTTTCGGGGCTGCAAAAAGATAATTTTGTATCCCTAGATATAAATAGCATCCTAAAATATGTAAAATTAGACTCAAAGGGAAATTAAAATAAGAACTTATTTCAAAAGTGGTTTTTAAGTGCTTGTAAAATAAACTATTACCCATTTATTGCACAAGCACCAAAATTTGCAGCAAACAAAAATAAGTCAATTCTAGAATACAGTAAGTTTCTTTCAAATGAAATTATGTACTTTAATCTTTGTTGTTTTGATATGAAAAGTTAGAGTCTTCTGCTTAAGCTAAAATTTCCTCCTATTTTCTTATCCACAATTGTATCCTCTGCCATGTTTCTGTTTTTCAGAAATTCTGGACGTTTCCTGCTGCCACACTGACTGGAAAAGCTTGGAATGCTCTGCAGCTGATAACCACAGACAAGGTGCCCATGGCCACCAGAGCAAACACCCTTAGGAGCAAACCTGAGCTCTCCTGCTTTCTAGAGCAGCTGCTCACCTTCACCATAGTTCCAATTTCCTTAAAAAGAGAGTGTACAGCCCTGAGGTTTGTGTGTGTGCAGGGAGCTAACTGAGGAGTAAGCCCAAGAGCAACACCTGCAGGGACTCAGAAGCAGTCTCGACCAGAAGATGGCCCACCATGCAATCCAGTGGGTGCCTCGAGCCAACCCACAAGGAGTCCTGGATGCTTTTGTAATATTCTCAGTTAAAGACATGTGTCAAAACTTTTGTCCAATCACACAGATTGATCATGGGTGAAGGTCGCCTTATGGGACGGAATAAAACTTGAGATGGGGAAACTGGTTCTGGCCAAGGTGTGATACTGCAGCCAGAGCTCCATGTCCCCTCCAGGGAGGTCCTTTGCGCTGTACCCTGCATGCTTGGTGGCTCACTAGACCAGGGAGATGTCATTGCTCGTTCTATCTAAAATTAAAATCTCTTAACATTTTCTCACTCCTTCCCTGTGCTACTTCCACCTATAGTATTTATCATGAGTAGAAATACTTTATATTCCTTTCCATAATCTTCCTGCAGCTGCTCTTGAACTCCATCCAAATTACTTGCGGACAGGCATCTGTTTTGCTTATAACTGTTTGCCCAGTTCTTAGAACAGGGCTTTCCATAGAGTCAACTCTTCACAAATACTGGATCATTTTGCAGAATAAATAAAACATAAACAGAACGTTTATTTTAGGACAAACATCAAAATTTAAGCACTTCCAGAAACTAATTCAGTCTTCACAACAGTCAGGAGACCCTGCTATTATGAAGAAACTGAGGCACAGAAAGTCACTTATCTTGCCATGGCCATGCAGCTAGGAATTGCCTCAGGAACAGAACAGAGAACTAGAGTCATGCGCCAAACCCTTTCCTCTTACTCGCACTCTAAGCAGATCCTCCCTTGATCAGTGCTGCCTATCCTTCCCTTTTCTCCTCCCTCTTTGTCGCCACCTTGAACGTATGCATATCATCCCATAACTGTGTATCTTGTTTGAACCATTGCTACCTTACAGGTGCAGTGCAAAAGGGCTCAGGAGGGTCTGGACTCCTGTCCCCTTCTGCTGTTTCTTAGTAGTGGTACTCCAGGATCTGACCAACTCAGATAGCCTGCAGTTTTTGTTTTTCTTTTTTTATGAAACCATTGAAAAATGCAGAGGCTCTCTGGGGTTCATGGTGCTTTTGCCTCAGCATCATTATCTCACTCAGCCCTTTTTTTGTTGTCCTTGTCTGTGTGTTTGTTTGTTTTTAAGGTATGGGCAACACAAGGATGGCCACCCGCATTTTGCAGACGAGTAAACAAAGGCTCAGAAAGGTTGTGTGACATGATTAGGGAACAAAATTTCTTATCTACCCTCTATGTCTCCTCCAGTTTTCTCTTTCCATTTCCCTTTTTGGGAGAATGGATGGTGGGAATTACACGTAAAGCTTTTCTGCTGTAAGTTTTAGGGAAGATCACTTAAAGTATTTGTGAACATGTCTTAGTCAATTTTCTGTTTGGCAAATGAGGACTCTGGCAGAAAGACGTTACAGGTTTTTCCCACGTTGCATGGAGATGTCACAGAAGTTGGGATACTGGTTCCAAAGCTCACGTGCTCCTCAGGACTCCACCTGCTTGAAACAGGGCTTGAGTCTGGTTTGAAGTTCCATGCATCTTTCTTTGAGTAATGTAGGATAAGTTCATGTTTATACATTTTAAAAATTATAATGATTAAAGTTTAAAAGCTTCATTTACTTTATTTGAACTCAGAATGTATTACTCTCCTGGCCCCAGAGATATTTCAGATCTCCTTGGATAAGGAGATAATCTTGGCTGAAATTACTTATTATAAAGAGCCCCTTTTATTCTGGTATCTTTCAGAAACGTAAGGGAGGTCAAGAACATATTTTTCTCACCTCAAATTCAATCTTGCATCAGGACTGTAATTTTCCTGAGGCTAAGCTCCAGGACACAGTTTCCACAGAAGAGTAACTAGGAAGAGCCTGCTTTCCATGTGTGATGCTTTGTGTCCTTATTGCAAGACGGCTGGGGTAGTGACTGTGATTGCAAGGGGAGAGGGCACTGGACACCAAAGCTGGCTGCCACTACGCTTCTGGAAACTCAAAATGCATGTTTACTTCTTTGGAGAAGTGATTAAGAGAACACATGCTGAAATTCTTTCTTTATAGTGGAAAAAATCAATTTGGTTCGTAGACTATCAGAGTGTCTCCCGTCATTGTGCAACCAACGCAATAGGAGTTAGGATACTTACAGAACCATGAGATGTGTCCAGTTGTCTGATCCTTTGAGATAGGGCAGGGACTGAGACTCCCTTAACGACAACAACAACAAAAATGTGATAAGAAATGAGCGTAACTAAATTCTCAATTTAGTGTAGGAATGGTCACGAAACTTCTGTCTAACTCTGTCCTGGGAAGAGCATCTTTTTTTTTTTTTTAATTTATTTAAGAGAAAATAGATACAGAAGCTAGAAATAAAAGTCAAAAAAGACAGACAAACAGCAACAGACAGATCTGATACCATAACATTGTAGGTTTACACACTGAGGTGGTTGAAGTTTGGCAGTAGTTACAATGTTGCATATCGTTACCTTCCTAGGGGTTGGGGATACTGGCAGATATAGACATGTAAGATTCATCAATTCAGGTATATTAACTTTTCTTTTTCAATAGCTATTGTATTTAGCCATACGTTTTTTTTTAACTGTCTTATTTATGCATATTTATAAATTTATGTCTTTTTCCTTTTCTCTTCCTTCCTTCTTTTCCCCTTAGAATACCTCTTGTTATCATTGAAATAACTACCCATAACATCAGATCTAATATAACCAAGCAAAATAGTTCAGAGTGAAACCAATAAAATATAAAAGTATGGTCATACATAAAAGAAACAAAAAACTAAAGAGATCAGCAAACAACAACAACATATCCGATACTGTAAAATTGTAGGTCTAGTACTGTAGATAGTTGGAATTTTACAGTGGTTGCAACATTGTATATTGTTACCTTTAAGGGGGCTGTTCAGATTGACAGGTAAAGACATGTAGGATTGATCTGGTCTTATGAATATCAACTGTTCTCTCTCACCAGTTAGTGCATTTAGTAGTATAGACTTTTAAACTATCTTACGGATACCCTTATATAAAACTATGTCTTTTTTTTTTTATACCTTTCTTCCTCGGCTCCCCTTGTAGTACCTCTTATTGTCTTCTAACTAAGTGTCCTTACCAATTGGCCAAATATAGTCAAACGAGATAGTACTGAAAAACCAATAACATATAAGATAATGGGGGGAATACAAAGTAATGTAGTGTTGATTTCTATGATGCCTCATGTTAGTTTCAAGGCAGATGCCTATATCATCTGTTGTAACACAATCATACTAAAATAGGTTAAAATCCCTCTGAACAGAGCAGTGAAAGTAATACCTGGTTTTGAAGCAGGGTGATCATATATCACTGAAGGCTAACCTTATAAATTTTTCTATCTTTACAATAGCTGTCTTTGTCATCATTTATGATGAAGATAGGCTGGTTGAGGTTGAATAGGATTAAACTAAACAGCTCACTGAAAACAATACTGGATTTAAATCCCGTTAATGGATTATTCATTTGTCTGCCCTGCTCAGTGGTATCTCTCTGTCGCTTTTTCTGGAGCAGTGGACTTCTTTATCTCTCACTAGAATGTCCTTCAGTATACTCTGTAGAGTTGGCTCCATTGTCATAAATTCTTTTAGTTGTTCTTTGTCGTGGAAGTCTCTTGTTTCTCCGTTGATTTTAAAAGATAATTTTGCAGGGTACATTAATCTGGGTTGGAAGTTATTTTCCTTCAGGGCTTGAAATATTTCACTCCAAGCTCTTCTTGACCTGATGATTTGTGTTGAGAAGTCCGTCGTGATTCTGATGGGCCTTCCTTTGTAGGTAATCTGTCTCTTTTCTCTAATAGCTTTTAATATCATGTTTTTGTGTTGGATTTCTGGAATTTTGATTATTATATGTCTGGGTGTAGGCCTGTTTTGGTCAAGTTTAGCTGGAGTTCTATATGCTTCAGTTATCTGAAAGTCTCTTCCTGTTCCCATGCCTGGGAAGTTTTCTGAAATTATTTCTGTAAAATAGTCTTTTAATTTGGTTTGTATTGACCCCTGCTTTTTCACTCACACCTTTTATTCGTAAGTTACGTTTCCTTGGGTTGTCTTGCAGCCGTTGCACTGCCACTTCCAGATTTCTAATTATCTTGAGAAAGTCTCTCCTTTCTTTTTCCCAAGTTTTCATTCTTTCTTCCAGATATGAAAGTCTATCCTTAGTTTCCTTCAAGTGGTTCTGCCAACTTTTATTGCAGTCTTTGATGTCTTGGTAGTCTCTCTGAATCTGATTAATGCGTTCTAATTTTTTATTTGTTTCATTCTCAATTTCCTTTGATTTTTCATCCTCCACCTTTCCTGCTATGTTTCCTTTAGAGGCGCTTAGCGATTCCCCAATTATGAGTTTCATTTCAATTCTCAGTTGGGTTAACAGTGCTGCTTTAATTTCTTTCATAGCTTCGTGGAGTTGTCTCC